>PVLD010009459.1:0-59367 GCA_004027595.1 Dinomys branickii | reverse complement strand
CAATCCACAGTACTGGGGGGAAAAAAGGGGGGGGATGTAGCTCAGCAGTAGACTGCTTGCCTAGCATCTGAAGGCCCTGAGTTCAATCACAGTAAAAGGAAAGGCTCCGCCTAGCAGGGTCTCTCATTCCTTCCCTCACATCTACTCACTGCACTGCCTCCCCTGTCCCAACGGACATCTCCAATGACCTGGCCAGACCAAACCATCCACCTGCCAAGCGCAACCACACTGCTCTCACAACCCTGCTTGTCACACTCAGTAGAAACCCAGCCCTCAGGGGCTGGAACCATGAACTGCCGAGGCAGCCCTGGCAGCTTCCGCAGTCCTTACACACACGGGGCACCGGCGCTGGCTCCCAACAGAAGACACTAGCCACCCATCAGCATTACCAGCACCACCACCACCACCACAACCCGGTCCCGGTCACCGCTGTTTCTAATGTGTGAGTGCTGCTAGCTAGCTAGTTTTTCTGAAGCCATCCCATCCCCCGTGGTTTATTCTTGGTGGGGTTGTGAGGGTCCCTCTTCAGGCAATGCGTCCCTCCGGAAAACCCTACCTGGCCTTTTCTTTTCCATTGGAGGGACTCTGCCAGGGCTCCTCTCCCCACCACTAGTCGGGCAGCTGTCTGCCTCGCAGACCCCCACTGCCAGCTCCCACTGTGGCTCCACACCTGGCACAGGCCAGGCCAGGGAGCAGTGTATATCCCGGCCCTAACCCTGGCCGCCACAGTCCTGGCTGGCTGTTCCTCTGCCCACAGGCTCACTGCACCCCATCTGCGCGGCTCTGCTCACACAGCACCTTACGAAAGGTGTTCTCTGACCACCCCATGGCAGCCAACCCCACTCCTTGCCAAGCATCCCATTCCTGTTTATAGTTTTCCCTACACCTCTTAATACGCCTTACCTTATACATTTGTTTTGTCCATTTCTGCTGTCTAGATCAGAACTGTCCATTAGAAATACAAGTCAGTGAAAGGAATGAAAGCTACATGCAACACTAAGTTTTCCAATAGCCACATTCAATTAAAAAGTAACTGACATTAAAATAAAAAGTATTACAGGGTCCTGAGTTCGATCCCCAGTACCGCAAAAGAAAAAATAAATAAAATAAAATAAAAAGTACTGTAGGGAGTGGTGGTACATGCTAGCACTCTGGGAGGCTGAGGCAGGAGGATCAAAATTTGAACTCAGCTGGGCAACTTAGTAAGTTAACAGGACCCTGTCTTAAAAATGAGCTAGGGATGTAGCAAAGTGTGAAGGTACTATTTTCAATCCCCAGTACTGCAAAATAGTAAGTAATATTACTGATTTTTTTTTTTTTTGAGACAGGGTCTCTCACCAACTTGCCCAGGCTGGCCTCAAACTTGCTGTTCTTCTGCCTTAGCTTCCTTAGTATCTGGGATTACAAGCTTGTGCCACTGCACTTGGCTTGAACTAAGTCTTTGAAATCCAGTGCGTCTTTTATACCTACACACTTCAGCCAGCCACATTTCAACTGCTTCATAGCAACATGTGCCCAGTAGCTGCCAGCTGTCCCACGAAGGTCACTTTTCTGATCACAAGTTTCCTGACAGCGGGACTCTTTATCTTTTCATCACTTCTGTCCCACAAACACCTGAAGCACTACCTGGCACGAAGACTCAAATATTTGTTGAATGAATCACTTAAAAAACTGCTAAGGTCTAAGTCCTATAAAACAGAACTACTTAAAAAATGGCCAACTACTAAGTTTTCTAAAACTAGACGAAAAAAAGATACACAGACTGGGGGGAAAATAAAACAACACAACAGGATGGAAGGTCACCGCTCTATCGTAACTTGTTTCGGAGTACTGGAGAACGTGTTCAGGGCCTTTGCACTGAGCTATCTGCCCAGCCCTTTTTTTTTTTTTAAAAAAGTTCAAAACAGTGTCTCAAAAAAGGGGGAGGGGGCTGGGGATATAGCCCAGTGGAATAAGTGCCTGCCTGGCAAGTGCAAGATCCTGAGCCAAAAAAAACAGTGTCTCACTAAGTTACTTAGTGAGGCTAAGCTTGAACCTGCAGTCCTCCTGCCTCAGTCTCCAAAGTACTGATTACAGCCACACACCGCTATGCCTGCACTTTGTATTGGAAAAGTATAATAATAATCATCATCATCATCATCATCATCTAAGAAAAAAAAGTCTCCAGCAACAGGAACAAAATTAGTTATTTTCTAAATTTAACTGAGTAGCCAAGCATAGTGGCACACCCCTGCAATCCCAGCACTCAGGAGGCTGAGGCAGGAGGATTGTTGCAAGTTCGAGGCCAGCCCGGGCTACAGAGTAAGTTCAAGACCAGCCTGAACTGCATAGTGAGACCCTGTCTCAAAAAGACAATAAACAAATAAATAATAATAATAAATTTAAGTTACCCAGAGTAAAGAAAGCTGGCTGAGATGCATCAGAGGCTGAACTCTTCAGCTGCTCATCCTTAAAATACAATGAGCAACCACAAGCCTTCGGCTTCAAAACATCTACTGTCAGGACACACTGCAGTACCGTAGCTCCCAGTGAGATTTCCTTAAGGTTTTAGGATTAACACAACGTCCCACATGCTGCTCGCTCCTCTAGGCAGGACCCGGTGTCAGTGTGGGGCTCACTCTCACTGGAGGCACCTGCAGCCCGGTCACAGGCGCCCAGACGCCCAAGCCCGCTCCTGTGCGCTCACGTGCATTCCGCGAGCTGCATAACTCCTTCACACACTCCCAGATACTTAGATCTCCTCTTCGCCTTAAGGGTTTGTTTTTCTCGCCTTCCTTTCCCACATCTGTTTTTCACAAACAGACTTGTGTAGAATTCCCTGTTAAAGCTATGCCATGGAGTTGTATAAAGTCCTCCTTACCACCTGCTGTGTTATGATACAAAAACATACTCACAGAGAATATCTGATCTACATAATTACAAAATACATCTCCGTGGAGCAGCAATTCTCAAAACACAGTGTATGGGGCCCTGGGGATCCCAGACATTTTTAGGAGATCAAGAAGTCAAACTACCTTTATAATACCACTTTGGCCCTTTTCACTGTACTAACTTTTGTGTGTGTGTGTGTCTTTTTGAGGCAAGGTCTCTCTCCGCAGCTCAGGCTGGCCTTGAGCTCACTTTGTAGCCCAGGTAGGTCTCAGACTTGCAACAATCCTCCTGCTTCAGCCTCCCAACTGCTGGGATTACAGGTGTGCGCCACCACGCCCAGCTGACATTTCCGTTGATGACGCACACAATGGTAGGTAAGACTGCTCCCCCAAGCATGAATTAAAGCAGCGGTGCTAAATTGTACTAGCAGCTGCTATTTTCTTCAATGCCATGTGCAGTTTTTTTTAAAAAATGTTTTGTTAAAATGTCCCTGAAGCAGTGAAAATTGCTACATTGTATTAAATCTCAACCCAAGAGAACACATACTTTTAAATACTTGGGGGCAGAAAAGGGAAATGTGCCCAAAACCTGCGGCTACCTCCCTGGCCTCCGGGCAAAAGCGCTGTATAGCCAAGAAGGGACACACAGAGGCTAGGGCAGAGTAGTGCACACCGTGCACGAGGGTTGAAATCTCAGCACAGAGAAAAAAAACAAAAACAAAAACAAAAACAAGATATCCGTGTCCACCCTCCTCTGAACATTAATCTGAAGGCACTCCCTGAGAAAAGAACGAAGTGAGCTTGTCACAACACAGTTTCCCCAAAAATATCTGTTACCAAATGACTAAATTTGAGCTTTTAAGTAGAAACTGAAATTTGGGAAAACTTTTTTCCACCCCCATGAAAGTTGACAGTCCTTCAGTGCACTTAAAAGATCGAAAGTGCAAAGGAGACCAGTGGAATTTTAAAAAACAGCACAAAAAGTCCACTGATATATTTCAGATTTCACACTGTAAGTAGCCTGAAAAAAAAAAAAAAAAGAAAATCACTTCTGGTCATGTTTTGGTGTGGATTAGAACATCCACAAATACTAGAAAAAAACTATTGAAGTACAGTACTTCCTCCTTTTCTAACTATTCGTCTCCGCAAGGCTGTATATTTCTCATACACTTCCATCAAAATGTTTATATCACAATAAACTGAAATAGTATGAGTTAGGAGTACCTAGTCGTCTGTTTGCCCAAACAGAAAGATGTCTGTTTTGAAACAAGCAGTTGTGGTGGTTCACGCCTGTAATCTCAGCACTCAGGTAACTAAGACAGGAGAAGCACCAGGAGGAGTTCAAGGTCAGCCTCAATTGCATAGCTTGACCCTGTCTCAAAAAAATACAAAAAAACTAAACTGTGCTTACAGACTACACAGACCCATGATGACTGGGTTGTTTTCTATGACACTTGCAGGATATTCACATTAAGTCTAAAAGTTACGGTTAGGCATCCCTCGTGTGAAAATCTGAAATCCACAACGCTTAAAAGGTGAACCTTGCCAATGTGGTGGTACACACCTATAACCCCAGCACGCAGCAGGCTGAAGTAGGGGGATTTCTAAGAGTTCAAGGCCAGCCCGAACTGCATATTGAAACCCTGTCTCAAAAAGAACAACAAAAAAAAAAGCTGAACTTTTCTGAATGCCAATGTGACTATCAAAAAGTTGGAGCACTTTAAATTTCCAGATGAGGGATACTCGACCAGTAAAGTCTATACAAATATTCCAAATTTTAAAAAAATAAAAATAAATTCCATATTCTGAAACACTTCTGGTCCCAAGCACTCAGATAAAGGATTCTCAACCTGTCCTGCCAAATGGCACATATGCCAAGATGTCCTCACCGATTTGCCCTTTTATCTCTATGAGTCCATTCCTCCATACTCTTGCCAACATCAGATATTATCAATCTTCCTTCTTTCCAGCAACCTGACAGGCAAGAAATTCTATAATTATCATTCCCTAATAATTAGTAAAATTGGCTATCTTTCTATGCAACTTGGCTTTCCAGACTTGTTCCTCTGAACTGCCACCTCTTATTTTTGTCTAGTTGTGCATTACATCAACCTCTCTGAAATTAGCAGTTCTCTCCCAGTGTATTGATTATTTTAAGTAAGATCTGTGTTAATATACTTTCATAACTGAACACATTATGGAGATTCATTTGCATTTAAAACTAAAGTATAAATTTTTAACTTACACACCATGCATAGACCACATTGTACAAAAAAAGTAGCCTGTGTATCTATGCGTACATGAGACATTCTCCATGGAATTGTATTCTAGGAATACACCAAGTCAACCCATATTCTCCACTGCTATAAGGGAACTTATTTAATCACCAAACCCTGGGGCACTAAGTTTTATTATTCCCATTTATGGATAACAAAAACAAAAGAAAGATCCTCTGAGAAGCTCAGAGTTTTTTGTGGGGTTTTTTTGTCTTTTTGAGATACGGTCTCGCTGTGCAGTTCAGGCTGGCCTTGAGTTCACTCTGTAGCCCAGGCTAGTCTCAAACTCACAACGCTCCCCCTTCCTCAGCCTCCTGGGATTACAGGCGTGCACCACCAAGTCCAGCCCCAGCCACTCAGTTTAATCAGTTTGCCCAAGATCACAGAGCTATGCAAAGGCTCCAGTGAACGCCACTGGCTTTCCTACCACTATGCTATGCTGCTGCCTCTAATTTCACTCTGTTAAAGGTTCATTACATAATTTGAGCCTGTAATAAACATCAATATCTCGTCCTTTAATCACCACTATTGATGACTGTCTGGTCCTAGCTAATCTTAATAACATAAGCTCTAACAACCTTAATTCAGAGTTCCCAGTCCTACATCATAATTTACCCTAATCACTAAACCACAGGGTACCCTAGGAACACCTCTGAATTGCATGGAATATTTGGGGACACAGCTGTGCTCATGAAGCACTGAAGAGTCAAAAGCAGTTCATCAGGTTCTTTGGTGAGCAGATCCCAATAGTAACCTAGGCATCAAGCCTTCCACTATAATAACCACCAGTAAATGACATGAACTCAAACTGATGGAGGGGTGAGAACAATACAGTCACCGCCTTGGACATGCAGCTGCCGCTGAAACTCCTTCCAGGCTCAGCCTCAAGATCACACCAACTGACACCTTAGCCTTTTTAAATGCTAAACAGCTCGAGGTTCCCACACATGTATCAGGATGTACCACACTTAATGCCCCGGCAGCTGCTACTGCCCCTTCTGCGTCTTCTGTCCTTCCTGCCTGCTTAGCCTCTGCTTTTCTCCATGTCCCTTTCTCAGTCCATTCCTGGCTACCTGTCCCAACACCTAGGTGAAGTCTAACTTTATCCTACTACACACACACCCACGTTTCTTAAAGAATCCCAAATACACGAACATCACCCGTTTACAACTTATTTAGTTACAGAAATTTTAACTGACCTTTAGGATCACTGTCACAGCACACCAGCACTATGACTGAAAACAGGAATTATCACCCAGGGACCCAGCTAGAAAAAAGTGAGTCTCTGTTCTCCAGGCACTTTTCTCTAAGATGAGGTTCTTATTCTTCCTGGTCCCCGAGACCTCGGCTGAAATCAACTATGAGTATATGCTCAATCTGTGCTTAAGCCATAAAAAATTAATTTATTTCTGAAACTCAAAATGCAGAAACAGGAACCTCCAGGAAGAGGGTGGAGCAGCAAACAGCAGAGAAACAGACTTGGTGTTCGGAGGCTGGAATCTTAACAATGTAAGGAAAAGAAGAAGGGACGCGAAATGGATCCCTGGGACCCAGCAAGGGTCTCAAGCCATAGACGAAGCCCCTGGGGAGAGCAAAGAGAGACCTCAACGCAGAAGGTGATGGCAAGTGGCACTGTCACCCAGTGTGACAGAGGCACTGAGGCCTCACCCACTGCGTGACAGGGGCACTGGAACCTGCAATTCAAGTGACTACCGGAGGCCCCAGAGGCCTCCACGGAGAAACGCACCGCTGAAGTACTGCATGAAGCAGACTGCAGTGCCTGGTGTGTTTGGGTTCAGACATTGCCTCCCCACCCAGAGGGCAAATGGCTAGGTGGCATCTTAGACATGGGCCAACTGAGCTCAGAATTCAGAGCAGCTGCAGGCTGGCTCCATCTAGTGGCCACAAGTGTCAAGGAGAGGCAGAACTGAGTTCTAACTGGCAGGAGGTCACAGAGCTGAGTTCAAGCAGGCAGGAGGCTCAGGGAGTGTGGGGGGTTGAACAAATCAGGTTCCAGCCTCCGAGCCAGAAATCAGCCTGAACTTGAGTGGAAGGAAAAGTAAGGCTTGCTGGGATTATCCACTATCCCACCATAAAGCTATGACTGGCTTCCTGGAATTAATCAACACTGATCAGGATTCTGCCCACTCTGCCCTTCAGAGACAACAGAGACACACCCTGAAACTGACAACTCTTTTGCTGTTTTTGTTTCCTTTTTCTTATTTATTTTTGTTTTTACCTGAGCGTGAACACTGTTTTCTAGTCTGATGTTCTATTTTTTTCTTCCTTCTCCTCTTCCCTTTTGTCTTTACCAGTTTTGCATCATCTTCCTCTGTCCTCCAGCCTTGCTTCTGCTTCTTCTAGTTCTTTTTTTTTCCCCTACCCCCCTTTTAAATTTTCTCCTGAGGGTAAAATTGCCATATTAAGGGCATATTTACTGTATACAATTTTCTAGTTTGCTCTGCATTGTCACATACTCATAAATACAGGTGGCATATAAATAGTTACCATAGTTTGTCATTTCATAGGCTGTTTAATGCTATTGTACGCTACTTTGGCCAAGGTGACATTAATTGTGCTAACCAGTTGTTCTTCCTGGTATCCAAGGCTGAGACTGCCTAAGGGTCATAAATAATACTACAGGCCAGTGTCAAAAAACCAAAGGCTGGGCCAAACAGGCAAAAACCTCTCATTCCTCATTTCCAATAAATTGAAGAGGCAGAAAAACATACAACAGACTCAAAACCCAAAAACCAGCTATGTCTAGAAGACGTATCTGAGAATTAGTCATTACCTAAGGATTCTCAATATTAGCAATAAAGCTACCAGACATAAGCAGTTTAAAAGTGTCAACC
This sequence comes from Dinomys branickii, assembly GCA_004027595.1. Taxonomy (NCBI): domain Eukaryota; kingdom Metazoa; phylum Chordata; class Mammalia; order Rodentia; family Dinomyidae; genus Dinomys; species Dinomys branickii. Next base: position 51,366 of record PVLD010009459.1, on the reverse strand, counting down.
CAAGAATTAAACTAAAACAAAAAAAAAAAAAAAAAAGAGAGAGAGAAGGGATATAAGCAAGCAGTAACTCCAGACTTCTTAGTCACAAAAGGCAACCCCAGGGGGTAAGGTGGTCAAACAATTTGAAAGCCACCCAGCTGGACTCTCTGAAGTGGTAACAGTGGAACTAAATCTAAAAAAAAAAAAAAGATCAGAAATAATCTCTCAGATAATGAAGGACACGGTTACTAACTCTAGAGCAGATATAAATTTTAAAAAATAGAGGAGCTCTGGAAAATGATGAAAAATATGAACGCTCAACATAGGAAAAAAAATGTAATCCATGAAACAGACTCAAGAAGATTTCTAGGAGATTAAAAGTTGAAAGCATATGCAGCAGAATGAGCCAATTTGAGGATAATATCCCATATAGAAGATAGCATTGTGGTTAGTGATCATGAAAAGAAAGATTTCTTAAAATCAGCGATGAACCACAAAAAAAAAGTCAATATAACAGCTAGATGACCAAAGAAAATTAACATAAGCTTTATCAATGAAAAAGCAGAATAACAAAAATGACCTGTCCACAGAAGCAATGACAAAAAACTTTCCAAACTTGGAAAAGAATTTGACATACACATAAGTAAGGCATACATAATTTGAATTAGTCATGATCAAAAAAATCTATACCAAGACATATAATAATCAAGATTCCAGAAAATCAACACAAGAACACAATGTTAAAAGCTGTCAGAGAAAAGAAACAAGTTACCTGTAAAGGAAAGCCTATAAGAATCACAGCTGACTTCTCAGCACAAACCTCAAGTCAAGCAGAGCTTAGAGTGAGGTATCTTAAGCCCTAAAAGAAAACAACTTTCAATTCAGATAGGTGTACCCCACAAAACTATCTTTAAAATTGATGGAGAAATAAGACACTTCCATGACAAAGAATACCTGAAGAAATTCATGACCACTAAACCAACACTCCAACATGTTTTGAAGGACATTCTAGAAAGAGCTAACAATGACTACAACTCCATGAACCACAATAGAGTGAATCCAGTAGGCAAGACTAGTAATTAAACAGAAGGGGGTAAAAAAAGGAACGCCAACAAGAAAATAACATAACAAAGATAAGTCAATACACATCAGTTATAACCATCAATGTAAATGGTCTCAATGCACCTATCAAAAGACACAGACTGCCAGAATGGATCAAGAAGCAAGATCCAACAACATCCTGCATACAAGAAACACATTTAATTCAAAAAGAAATTCATAGCCTGAAAGTTGAAGGATGGAAAACAATACTCCATGCAATAGGAACCCAGGAAAAAGCAGGGGTAGCTATTCCATTTGCAAAGTGGATTTTGAGCCAAGCCTGATTAAGAGAGACAAAGGTAATTACATTTCCGTAGAGAAACAATCCAAGAGGAAGATAACAATCATAAATATATGAACCAAATACCAGCACACCCAACTATATACAGTATTAATGGACATGAAAAATCAAATAAGCACTAATATAATTTTAATGGGGAACCTCAAAACTCCACTGTCACAAATAGATCAACCAGTGCTCGCTTCGGCAGCACATATACTAAAATTGGAACGACAAATAGATCAGCCAGACAAAAAAATCAGCAAATATCAGAATTGAACCAAACTTTTGAACAAATGTACTTAGCAGATGTCTACAGTGCTCTAATCTACAATATCAGAACAAACCTCAGCTGCACACAGGACAGTCTCCAAAATAGACCACATACCAGCTCACAGAACATGCTTAAGTAAATGCCAAGGAAATGAAATCATCCCTTACATATTATCAGACCATAGTGCAATGAAATTGGAAATCAATGGCAAAAGAAACCGCAAGAACTTCATAAACACATAGAAATTAAATAGCACCCTCCTGAACAACCTGTGGGTCACAGATGAAGTTAAAGAAATTAGGCAGCTTCTACAATTAAATGATAATGCCAGCACAACATACCAGAACTTAGGGGACATAATGAAAACAGTCCTACAAGGGAAATTTACAGCAGTGAATTCTGTTATCAGAAAAACAGAGCAGGCCAATGCACACCTGTAATCTCAGCACTCGCAAGGCTGAGGCAGGAGGATCCCTGTGAGTTCCAGGCCAGCTTGTACTACAAAGGGAGTTCAAGGGCGAGTGCAAGGTCCTGAGTTCAATCCCTTGTACCACCAAAAAAACAAAAAACAAAAAACAAAAAAAACCACCACAGGCAAAGTGAGTTCAAGGTCAGCCTGAACTGCATAGCAAGACCCTGTCTCAAAAAACAACAAAAAAAAAAAGAACTAAAATTAGAGGTTCCATTCAACCCAGTTATTACCCTCTTGGTATCTTCCTCAAAGAATTAAAAGCATCATACCACAGCAATATTATGTGCACCCATGTTTACAGCAGCACAGTTTGTAACAGCTAAATCTTGGAAACAATCTAAATGCCTATCAATGGATGAACTGGATAAAGAAGATGTGATTTTTTTCTTAATAGTACAGTGGAGTACTATTCTGCCATAAAGGACAAGCTGGAGGCATTTCTAGTTCAGTGGACGCACCTTGAGACCATATTCTTAAATGAAATAAATCAGACACACATATTCAAATACCTCACTGTTTCTGTGGTGTGAGAAACCGAAAGCACAAAAAAGGTCCAAACTGTGTAACAGATACTGTGTTAACGGGAAGAAAATGTTGAAATGGGAAAAGGCACAAAGGACAAGGGAGTGGGAAAGAAAGTAAGGGACAGGAGAAAAATAAAAGAAAAAAATAAAAACAAAGCTTTTGCAAATAAGAAGGGAAGGAGGGTTGAAGGAAGGGGAGGGAAATGGGGGAGAAATGAAGATTTATCGTACAGAGGTACAAATTCTCTGTGATAAATTTATCACTATGTATATGTACCAATAAAAAAAAAATGCAGAATTAGGAAAACTAGCATGCATGTGCCTACCCCACCTACCCACATCCACACTAATATTTAACTTGCCAAAAAATAGCAAGAGCTTTTCCATTTTTTCAGAACCGGCTGATCTATGAAGAAACACTTGCAGTTAGGCACAAAGGGTACATGCTTGTAGTCCTGTCTACTTGGGAGCTTGAGGCAGAAAGATCCTCAGAGCCCAGAAGTTCAAGACCAGCCTGAGCAACGTAGGGAAATGCTATCTCATAAACTCGTAGGGGCTGATACAGCTTGGTGGCCGAAAGCTTGCCTAGCATGGGCAAGGCCCTAAGTTCAATTCCCAGCACACAAAATTAATTGAAATAAAAATGAAAATAGTCATTTAGGAAATCATTAGGGAAAACCCCATCACTTCTGAAACAATTTTACCACCATCACTGGTTCTCTTAACTAAGCTCTCTCTCATCATCTGCCCAGCTAGGATGGTGAGCTACATAGTACCTTCTTTGAGAAGCTAATTCTCAATCAAATTTCTCCTTAGAATATGATGCAATAAAGCTCCCCCTGTAAGAAGCTACAGATAGTTACTAAGGTAAGATTGAAAACTCAAGGTATTAGATATGGCACAGCGTAAACCATAGACATTTTAACTGTGTTATCACAACTTCAATCTTTATAGCTTAATTTTTACATATGAGATAGATGCACAAATGAAACAGGACACAGACTTGTCAGAGTCACCCCAACTTTCTCTGATAGAGGACTAAGGATGTTCTTACCATTAGAAAGTCTGGGGCCAGGGATATAGCTCAGCAGCACAAGTGCCTGCCTGGCAAGCACATGATCCTGAGTTCAATTTCCAGTACAAAAACAAACAAACAAACAATTAGAAAGTCTGTATGCTTGAAAAGATAGTTTTGAAATTCTCACTGCACACTTCACATAAGTTTTCTTTCTTATCAAATTAACAACATAAGAAATTCAGTGGTTTTTAGCCAGGCATGGTGGCACACACCTGTAATCCCACCCAGCACTTGGGAGGCTGAGACATGAGGAGCATTGCGAGTTCAAGACCAGCATGGGCTACAAAGTGAGCTCAAGGCCAGCCTGAACTGCATAGCAAGACCCTGTCTCAAAAAGATGGGGGGGGGGGGTGTTGCAGAGCTCTTTCAAATTTAAATGTGCGTATCTTTTGACATAGCAATTTCCAATCTAGCAACTTATGGTATAAAAATCCCAGCTGGGGATGTAGCTCAGTGGTACAGTACTTGCCCAACATGTGTTGGGTTTAAACCCCCCCACCAGCACAAGAAATCTTAAGTCACATTATAAGCAGTACAATTTATTAAAGTCAAAAATGTCTGTGGAGTGCTCACTTCAGTGGTACATATACTAAAAATGTTTGTGGACCCATGCATAGAAAAATTTCTGCAAAATAGTAACCAGGGGTAAGCCCTGGAACATACATGGAGAGAGCGAGGATCGAAAAACAAGTATTTTTCACTGTCATCTTTGTGGTCTTACCCCCATTTGCTTTTTTCTGAGGCACAGTCTTGCCATGTAGTCCAGCTTCAAATTCACGGTGTAGTCCAGGCTGGCCTGGAACTCATGATCCTCCTCCCTTTGTCTTGGGAGGGCTGGGATTACAGGTGTATGTCACCAAGGCCAGCAAAAGGATTTCAAGTTCAAGATCAGCCTGGGCAATTTATTGAGATTCTGTCTCAAAACTAGATAGACAGACAGACAGACATAAATAGATAGAGCTGAAAATATGGCTCAGTGGTAGAGAACTTGCTTAGCATAGGACAAGGCTCTGGGTTTAATCCTTAGAACTACAAAGAAAGAAGAGAGACAGACACTGACCACTGAGACCACTGATACAGACTTCTACAAGCCGGGGCACAAGTGAATTTGATAACAAGCAGGGACAAATGGCCTGATAAGAGTCCACGCATGACACTTACGCCTGTTTTGCAATTAGAACCCAGCTCCACAAATCACAATCACCTGTTACCTGGCAGCTCTCCTTCTGTGGCCTCTGTCCCCCTCTCACATTTTGGCCCCCTCTTCTCTACAGTTCACTTACAGTATGATGAAGCTGCTTAAAAATACATTAAGGTGGGAGGAAAAGTTTTACTTTCTGTCTTAAAACAGGATGTTTGAAAAAAAGCAGGAATCACACTCAGGACCCTTTGCTCTTGCCAGGCAGGTGCTGTGTCGCTGAGCTACAGCCCTGGCCCTGTGAATATATTTATTTTATAATGAGCAACAATTCCATGCTACCCCAACCTGTCTTTTTCCTAAAGACAATAAACCCACCCTTCAAAGAAGCCAAACAAGATTTCTATGCTTCAGAGAAAGCAACACACAAGACATCTCTGTTCTAACTTGCAAGAGCAAACACAACCTGGGCTGCTGTGTAAGCTACTTCGAGGATTTGAACAATTTAAATGGGACGAATAAAGGCCGGTAGGGCAGAGCTGCAGAATCCAGAAATGCGCTCCACTAATCACCCGTGGGATCTCAGGCAGGTCCTCTCTCCCAGGGGTTTGTGGAGAATCCTTGAGTAAAGCAACCAATACCACAAAAGAATCTACTGTTATATCATTATTAGTTTGCCCTTTTCTGAAAACAGGTGTTTGATATGTTCTGGAAGCAGTACTTTATTGATCAAAGGACTTGCCGACAAAGTCTTAAAAGGAATTATCCTGGCCAAATCTTCTGTCTCAAGATCAACTGATCTAACATATCACTCAATTTTGGCCACTATGGTGATCATCAAAGACAGAACACTGATTTGGGTAACAAGCTCTTTTACAAGGAACAAATTTTTCAATATTCAAAATTGAAGGAATTTAGGTATTTCCAAAAGATTTTATTTCCCATAGCAAAACTTTTATGAGTAACATGAAAAGAATGCTTAATTTATGCCAGAATCCTAAAATAACACTGATTAAAATATTTCAAAACTAGCTCTCATGATTCCATAAATGTTTTGGCCCATAGTTTCAACCTTTGCTTATCAAATCATTGCATACTTAGACCACCAAATAAAAGCCCTGGACCTGACCATCACTGTTTTGGAGCCTAAGACAGCTTCAGAGAAATTTCCAGCTGTATGTTAATAAGAAGCAGAATGACCCATCTATAAGAAAGTGAGCTCACAGTCGGCAAAAGTGCTGAAATACATTAGCGTAGGTCAGGGACCATATGTCACAAACAGGTCCGGTCCACTGAGCAAGATCTGCCAAACTGAGAAGACTTCCAGCTCTAATTATAAACAGAATATGCTCGTACATGTTTCTAGAAATTAAGAAAACAAACCAAAATCCAGTAAATGCATTCTGGAAGAAGGGCTATATTCTTGGCTCCAAAATCCACCTATTCATCTATTTACAGCAGAGCCAGAGGGCTGACACCACCTCCACTCATCCATCTAAATAAACTCCCCGTGGGACCCTATACCATGTCTCCACAGGCTCTCTTCACGTCTGCAAGCCGTCCGGTTTGCTTTCCTCTGCCTGACCATTCGCCCTCATCTTGCTTTACTGGTCTCTTTTTCCTCCTAGCACCTCAGGCTCAGTTCCTTGGGTTTCAAATGGTCCAATTGCCTGGTTTCAAGTACCACAAACTAACAAAGCCCTTAATTTTCATCTCTGCTTCTTATCTTCCCTTGTGCTTCCCACTGACACATCACACTGCCTCCCACACTTCTTTATTTCAATTTCCTACAAGTATTAGGAACAGAATATGCCAAAAGCAATGTGCCCAGTTTCTACTCAAGAATTTGCTTCTCCTCCAGTGTTCTCCATTTTGGTAAATGGTATCAATTTATACCCAAGTGCTCTGACCAAAAAGTCTTGTCCTCATTGATTCTTCTCAAATCTCTAATCTCAACCATCACTGCGTCTCAGAAAAGTACAGCAAATGGTCACTACTCATTACCTCCACGCTTAATACCATTATTTCTGCCCTGGCTACTACACTAAGAACCGACTGCTGACTTATAATGCTAAATACAAATTTCAGATATTTTGTTCCAAGCATTTTGAAGGCAAAGAAGACCACTAGCGATTCCTCTTTGTGCATGTACGACCTTCTACCGTCCAGAGACAGTCCATTTCCATTGCACCCTAGAAACTAGGGTGGCCTGATGACTTGCTTTGATCAGTGAAATGGGACAAAAACAACAATGTGCTGATCCTGAATCTAACCTTTAAGAAGACTAGGAGCTTCCACTTTTAGCTGGGGTGGTCAGTCATTGAACAATTTTTAAAAAAAAAAGAAAGAAAGAAATGCAGGCAGCTGGACCTGGTGGCACAGGCCTGTAACCCCTAGGAGGCTGAAGCAAAAGCACAGCAAAGTAAGCCCAGCCTGGGCAACTGACCCCCTTGGGAAGACTCAGTCTCAAAATAAAAAAAAGTGAAGAAAGGGCTAGAGGATGTAGTGCAGCGTGAAGGTCCTGGGTTCTAGTCTCAACACAAACAAATAGATAAACTCAGAGTACTATTCAGTGTTGAAATAACATTGGAAAGGCAGGGGATATAGCTCAGTGGAATAAGCGCCTGCCTAGCGAGCGCAAGGTCCCGAGTTCGATCCCTGGTCCCGCAAAAAAAAAAAAAAAAGGAAATAACATTGGAGAAAAGTCATGGAACCAGTTACATGGGTGAAGTCTTCTAAAACCTTTTAGCTCTCCTTAGTAAATGACCCAAAAGGATACCATGGGTACTGAACCAACCACTTAACAGACCCATCAAATCATGAGAAAGAGTAGACTGTTCACCTGTAATCCCAACATTCTGGGAGGTTAAAGCAGGACTGCACATTTATGCCCCATGGGGGCAACCTGGTAACTTAGTAAGACCCTGTCTCAAAATTAAAATTAAAAAAAAAAGAAATAAAAAGTTGTTTGCCTATAATCCCAACAATCTGGGAGGTTGAGGCAGGAAGATCACAACTCTGAGCCTGCCCTAGGCAATTTAGCTAGTTAGTGAGACTGTTAAAACAGAGAGAGCCAGGCATGGTGGCACACGCCTATAATCCCAGCACTTGGGAGGCTGAGGCAGGAGGATCAATACCAGCCTGAGCTACAAAGTGAGCTCAAGGCCAGTTTGAACTGCATAGTGAGACCCTGCCTCAAAAAGACAAAAAAGAAAAAAAATGTCCAAAACAGAGAAAGAGAGGGAGAGAGAAAGAGAAAAGGAAGGAAGGAAGGGAAGAAGGGAGAGGAGGAGTGGGAAAGGGAGGGGAAAGAAAGGGAAAGAGAAGGGGGAGGACTGGGGGTGGGGATAGAGCTAAGCAGTAGAGTAGCCCTGGGTTCAATCCCCAGTACCAGAGAGAGACAGAGACACTGATTTGTTGTTTTGAGTCATTAAGTCTCAGAGATAACTGAAATGCCATCGCACTAAGTGACAATGCCTGACATTCTGACATTCTAAGAACTTGAGCCTTCTTCCATGTACAGTTCCACTAGATTTTTTAGGCTATTTCTATGATTTCAAATTATTGCTTAATCAAATTAAATGGTTTTAGGATAATTCTCCAAAATATGTACAGTTGATGCACTATGTATTCCCCTTCAGGGCAATAAAAATTCACTCACTGTGTTAATAGTTATCACTATTTATCAATACTGAACACTTGCCAAACAGGAACTTAAGACCATGATAAATTACACACTCAATTTTAATAGAGCACTCAAAACTACACTTGCCACCTGGCTTCAAACAAAATCCTGGCAGTCCAAACCAACGTGTTACAGGACAGAGATTCTAAGAATGCCAGTCATACCCTCGCTCACTGCTACTACCACACTGCCACCTCCTGTCTTCTGACTCAGGAAGCTTGAATCAGAGGCAACAGTCGATAAAGGAAACTCGGCTAAGAATAGCACAGCTAAACATCTTTCCACCTCTCCTTCCTCCCAGACCCCACCAACTGCCAGAGTTGCTCAATGGATAATTCATACCTTTCAAAATGTAGTGACTACTAGAAAAGCTGCTGCCCCATACTACTAAGAACAATTATAATGCAGCCACCTCACATAGGACTTCACTTTTAATGTAAAATCCCAGTCCTCTAAGAGGGCACTTGCAGCAGTGTGTCTCGGTAAGCGTTTCACAGGTAGCACGGTAATCCCCCACTTGCTGACTGCCTGCCTAAAAGAGGTACACAGAAAAAAGCAACTGAGCTACCAGCACACCACAGAAAACTTCAGCCCCAGCTCCTTCACAAGAAAAACCTTAGATCTCTAATTCCAAAGGGTTACTTCTAAGCCTTAGCTGATAACTCATTTATTTCAAACAAAGGGGCAAAATCTCAGAACAAAATATGCCCCTTGCAGTTTATTATAACAGCACTTGGCCTGAACAGATAATGTCAGTGATCACACAAATCAAAAGAAAAGCCATAAACAGAAGCCAAGATTCACAATTCCCACTGGTACCAGGCAAACGTCATGTTTCTATAACATCTTCCCCCATGCTTCACCACAGACAGCCACACAGCAGAAACTACTGATCAACAGTTATTTTCTAAAAATTCTATTAAGGTCAAAGTAAGAAATTTTTCAAACTGTACAGTATCGAGAAAAAAAATGAAATCAAGAGGAATCCCTCCAGCTACAACCACTTAAGAAATCACACATTGCTGATTTTATATTGAACACTCCAAAGATAACTCTGCTTGTAATTCTTTATCAAGTTTTCTAACAGTCAGAACCTCAAGTATCTGCATGTGGGAGAAATCTGCCAATTCACAAGATTCACCTGTAACACACTGATAAGGACCAGCACAGCTATTCATACCTATGTTTAAAAGTTCTGAATGAAAAATAGCTTTTGATAGCTAAGACTTTGAAGTTGGCCCCCCAGCAAAGGGTCATATGCCGTGGCTAATGGGCACAGTGCTGGTCATGGCACCATCCTATTCTACAATTAACAGCTATTAAAATACAACACTAGCTTTTAAATAGCCACTTAAAGGCAAGGTACATTTAAAACCCAAGTGACTTTTATAATGCTCTGTCCAAATTTATGTAGTAAACACAAGATGCTAACATGAAAGTAATGTGTTCACTTTATTTTTGAAGGAAACAAGGACATTTGAGTTCAGGTGCCACAGTCTGTTTTAAAGGAAACACACTGGAAAAATATTAACTGTAATATTCTATTTTATCCTTTATAGAAATATATTTATACATGTACTCTTAAGGCCATAACTAAATTGTAAGTTTGATAAAAATTGATTCAGCTATTAGAAACAAAAAATATGAAAATTTCAGAATTTGAAAAGTCATGGAAATTTAACTAAAACCACCATGTTGGGGCTGGGAGTATATAGTTCACTGGTTGAACATTTGTCTTGTACGAGTGAGACTCCAGGTTGGATCCCTGGCATGAAAAAGAAAATAAAACTACCACCATCCTCTTAGTTTCTCCATGTCAGCAATTTTGCCCTTCTGATCCCATGCCCAACAGCGCGCGCATAAACGTGCATGCATACACATACACACACACACACACACACACACACACACACACAGAAACAGTGCTAATGTTATTTATATAATCACATAGGGCCTTATATAAGGCCCCACAAGATACCAGAGGCTCTTCCAACCAAATTCAGCTAGTATTCAAAGTCACAACTATTTCCACATTCACCTTTACCTTAGCGAGAAAGAGAAATTTAAGACTATACCTCGAAGTCATCATCCTATGTTGACTCTCACATTTGGAACCCAACATGTAACACTATCACAGATATCCAATGTAATCTTCTCTTCGTTCCGGATGCAGGGGACCTCAATCTCTTCATAGTACTGCTATAATCTTCTCTACCTAAAGGATATCTGAATGCAGAAAAGCCACATTCCTTCCACATTCTCTTCAGACTTCAGTAATCGGGAACTAAGCTCAGTACAAACCAACTCAACAATACCCCCTCCTGAAGGGGGTCCTGCCCAGCTCAGCCTGCAGCCTGAGCCAGACCAGCCTGTCAAACATCCAATCACCTTCTAGGCCTGCTCCCTGTGTAGTCAGTGCAAGTCCATTCATCCATCTCAGAGTGCTGATATAAGCACTCTTTAGCACCAGGTTCCTAGCATGCCTTGCACAGCAGGTATTAAAGGTCAGGGCTGTACCAGTGGGCATCCCTGCCTTTAGGACATGTTTGCACACATATGATGACAGGATGGAATGACATAAAGAACTCCACCCCAAAATCCTGCAGGCTGACTTGGCAATCAACTCACTACCCAAGTGTCCACCAGGGCCACTTCTTAACATCGCCGTAGGTCCTGGGCATGTAGTCACCTGGGTGCCTTCTTGGCTCCAAGAATGGATGCAGATGGTAGAACCGTCCAGGTAGGGAAAACTGCACAGTAACTCCAAAGTTAAAACTGTAATACAAATTTCCCATACATTTCTCTCAGGACAGAGAAAGGAGGCTCTACTTTTGACAGTTCAGTACAAAGATTTACAGTACTCAATTGTTTTCTTAATTCAGTAAAAAGAAAAAAATTCTGTACTCAGTCCAATGTACTTTGCTAGTAAGAATATCACTTAAAATGCTGAGCATTTTAGGTAGTGAAAATGAACTTTAAATTTAATCTATATTGTTAATAAACCAAAGAGATTTTCAATAGAAAATATTTGCTGCTACTGGTAACATTTTGCCAAATGAGGAACTCCTGTTTCATAAAGTAACAAGTTAACTAAGTATGTTTATAGACTTGGGGAAAAATTTCCTTTCTTTCTAAACTGGGGATAGAACACAGGGTTTACACAGAGTTGCATCCCCAGCCTGTTTTGAGTAGGGATTTCAGTAAAAATTGCCCAAGCTGGGCTTGAACTTTGGGCAAAAGCCTCTAAGAATAGAAACAGGCAGTTGTTACCAGACAATGTTTCTAATTTAATTCCCTACACATGGGGAAGAAATTAACACCAGATTGGAAAGGAAAAGCAGAGGATAAGGGAAATTGCATGCAGGTCAACGAAATGTACCTGGAAAACTCAAGGTATTTAATAATTTAAATTTAGAAACGCCAAAATATTAAAACGCCAATCCTTCAAATATACTTATTTGCTTATTTTTTATTCAACAATTTAGGAAATCCAAAGGCTGGAGATGGAGCTAATGGCAAAACACCTGCCTAGCATGTGCAAAGCCCTGGGTTCTATGGAGGGGACAGGGACCAGAAAACTAAGACATGCTGGCTCAACATAAAACTAACTAGAATTTGCAAAATGTGCTTCCAGTTTTTTCCAAGGTAGCCAATTGACATAGTATACCTTTAAAAATTATTTTTAGGGCTATATGATTTCTCCCACCATTTTTCAATTCCTGTAAAATGGAGATCAATGTAGATGCTTTTGAGCACGTATTACTTTAGAAGCTTTAAGAATCACATTTTACTGTATAAGAGGACCCCTACCAAAATTCCCTACTAGAACCAAATCAGATCCTTGAGCTATATCTTTCCCATTATCCTAATGAAAATTAAGTACATACAGTGAAATCCACAAAAATCCAAATCATTTCATTCTTAACAACAGTAGTCATGAAAATGCTCTACCTGGAAGAGAGTTCAAATTAGAAACAGGAATACAGATGACGTTTTCTTGTCCCCGGCTACCTATTTATTTTTTAGTACATGTTTGCAGTACACAGGGGTCACATTCACTGTAGAGGGCTGGAACACGTACTCAACACATTTCAGTCCCCTTTTTTTACCTCTATCCTGTCACCATCTATCTCTGCAGAGCAAATCCTCCTGCCCTCCAGAACACACAGTCGCACCAATTCTCAACCAGATACAGGGAGCCCTGGATTGAATTAACTTCAAGCTTATTGTTTGGCGTGGTGGGGGTGGGGTGGGGTGGAAGGAAAAGCAGAAATTCTTACCCCACTTGCAAAACCCAGAAGAGGACAAACCTACTCTAGCACCACTGGGAAGGACCAGTGCCTTTCCAGTTACTTAAAGAGCCTGAAATTGGCCTGCGCTAGAGAAAGGAGCTATTTCTCCAAAATAATTCAGTGGCTGAAACTGTCTGCAAATATTTTGTAAAGTGACACACTACATATGCTCTCAGAGAAAAGAAAACCCACTGCTAAAGTAGCACAAACATTTCAGTCTTTACCATCTCTTGGTGGTTATGTGTAAGCAAAAATATACCAAGCCATGGGGTGCACATGGACAAAGGCGGTGTTTGCAGAAACCTGCATAACTTTGGAATGAGAGGACTTCTGGGCATTTGCTCAGTATTCTAATACCCACTGTTCAGCTACCAGAGTAAAGGCAAATTCCTTTCCTCTCAGAGGCGCCCACCACGGCCTCCTAACCCGGACAGAGCGGAGAAGGCACGCAGCACCCGGGCGTGTGGGCAGCTGCGTTCACCTATCCTGATCACTCACTGTCTCCTAAAATCCTGCAGATTCCCAAGGGCTGCTGGTTGAGACTTTGACTTGGTGCTGTAGCAACCTGACCTGCTCTGCAGAGAATATTTGCTGGAAGAGCTCCCTACACATACAGACTCGATTACTTCCCACAATTATCATCAGCACGCACCCCTACCATAAATTTAAATGCCAAACCTACTGCAGCCCCGTAAATGTAAAACGAAAAGAAGTTGTGCTCAACTGTATAGCGCTCTCCCCGCGCCCGCCCAAAGGCGGTGAGAACACAAAAAATTAGCTCACCTTTGCCTTTTGGGGACCGAGTGTTCAACTTCTATGGGTTTCCCGTGCAGTTCCGTTTTACCTGCGGACACAGGAGAGATGAGACCATCGGTCAACCCTAAACACCTGCACAGCTTACTAAGTGGCGACACAAATGGCTCCTAGACTCTGAACGGCCCCCAAGGCCGAAAGAGAAGCCAGGCGACGCGTGGGTGGGACGCTAACCCCTTCGAGTGGGTGTGGGGTTTTGGTCTACAGAGGTCTGACCAGAGAGCGAGATAAATGTGGCACCACTTGTGCGGTGACACCCCGGCCCTCCACGCTCTCCCCCACCTCGGGACTCACCCAACCCCGCCAGGCCTGCAGCAGCGGCGCCGCGGCCCCTCTCTCGCCTCCCAGCACGCTGCCCAAAGGACAAACCCGGGCAGGGACGCGGGCTTTCTCCGAGAGCGGAGCCGCGGCCCGCCTCTCTGGTTTCAGCCGGGCCCACCAGGAACACTTGGCGGTGGGTGTGGAGAGCACCCGAGTGGCAGGAAGGGGTCGGGGCCAGCAGAGAAGGGGAAGAAAAGGCGAACGGCCAGAGGTGCAGCTCGGCACAGACCGAAGCAGGCGCCGCCGGCGGCGAGGCAACTGCCTGCAGCCCGAGTTGATAAAGGGGAAGCCGAAAAGCAGGGCTCCTGGGGGTCCGCAGCGCCGGCTCCCCCGTGGACGTCCGGGCCCCGCCCGCCGCCCGGGTCCCCGGGGCCGAGCGCACCGGCCGCCCCGGAGGCCGCGGCCCCGCGCCGGGGCCCGAGCAGCGGCGGCGGCTCCCTGTCTGGCGAAGGGCGGCCGCCCCCGCCCACCTGCCCCCTTCGCTCTTCGGACCCGGCGAGGCGGAGCGGGAACCCGGGCGCGCTCGCTGCCCGCCCCGGGTGGAGGGGACGCGCAGGCCTGCGGCCTCGCTGCGCGGCGGGGTCGAGGCACTTTCCGCCCCCCACGCCGGAGACAGCGAAGCCAGCGCCCCGGCAGAAAGGAGGGGCGGGCGGCGTGCGCGTTCGGGGCCGAGGCCCACGGGCCGGGGCCTGCAGCCCGGGCGGGGCGCGGGGCAAGCGCCTTCCGCAGCCCGCGCCGTCCTCGGCGGCCCCAGGCGCGCGCCCGCCCTCGCCCGCAAACCCGGCCCGGAGGGGGCCGCGGCCCGGCCCGCCAGGCCGAGGGGCGCGGGGACTCGCGCCGCCGCCGCGGGCCCCACCTGAGAGCGCCTCGATGGCCTTGAGGGCCCAGCCCTCGTCCGGGCAGTCCACGAACGCGTAGCCCGTCTTCACCAGAAAGGGTCCTGACACCGGGATCTTGGCGTCCTTGAAGATACTTTCTAGGTCCGAGGGCGCGGCGTTCTCGCTGAGGTTTCCAATGTACAGTTTGTTCATTGTGAAGACTGGTTGGTTTAAAGAATTTAATGAGGAAAACGAAAAATTAAAACCACCCACAGTGATGGACAGATCCGGCGGGTTTTGTTTCCCCTCGTCTTCTCGCCTTTAAAACACACAGCACAGTTAAGAACCAAGCGCAAGAACGAGGAGCGGAAAATCAGATCCGAGGGCTCTTGTTTTTCCTTTTCTAGGTATTAAAAAAGGAGAAAGAAAAAAACCTAGCCACAACCCAAACACGACGACGAGTCTTCCTAACTCTGAGGAGGCGGGATTAGCAAGAGAAAGGAGGAGGAAGGAGGAGGGGAAAAAACTACTTTTTGTCTCTTCCTCCCCAGCCCCTTTGGCACGGCCGGCGGACTGTGAAAATATCACACTACCAGCGGCAGGCGCCGCCTCCCCAGAAGAACCCCGAAGGGTGACTGGCAGGAGGGACGTAGGGGAGGAGGAGGGAGGCGCAGGAGGCGGAAAAAATCCGCTCCGAGTGTCCGGCTTTTTGAATGAGCCACGTGTTCAAACTACAAATCAACGTCTCACGTGAGGAATCCCAGCGCCTCAATTAGAGCGGGTTTCGGAGGAAAGGAAAAAAGAGCCGGCGAGGGGAGAGGGGGAGGGGAGACGGGCTGGGGCGGGGGCCTGCGGGGGGAGGGGAGGCTCGGGCGGCCGCGGCTGGGGCGCTGGGGCGCGCGGCGCGGGGAGCTGATTGTCACCGCCCGAGTAAACTCGCCCGAGTAAGGGTCATCTGGCCGGGGCGGACCCGAGGAGGAAGGATTAGAATGCTGATTCTTCTTTTAAATAGGGGCTAGAGATGATAACTAGACAGTTCCGCAGCTCCAGCCACTGCAATTTTAATCATTCGATTTTTTAAAAATAAATTAAACCCAGAGATCCACAATCTCCAAGTCGCCTGGGGGCTTTTGATGACAAGTGTAACCCCGGCCAAGCACGGGGCGCATTTCCAAGGCTGGCAAGGACGGAAGCGCACAGGGGGCGGGGTGGGGCGGGGGCGGGCAGACGAAACCCCCCCGCCCGCAGCACCCTCACCGGGCCCCGGGCTCGCGGAGCGGGGCGCCGGGGCGGTGGGGGAGGGGAGCCGCGGCGTCCTGGGCGGGTGTCTGGCGACACCTCCTCCGCCTCCGCTCGCGGTGGCTCAGGGCTGCGCGTCTGCCATTGGCTGCTCGATTCAGAAAAGGATCGGGGGATAAATGAGGCCGGGGGCGGGCTTGGCCATCGGTGGGGGAGGGGACCGCAGGGGCGGTGGTTCCTGGCTCGGGCCTGGGGACGCGGGGGGCCCGAGCTGCCCAAGGAGAGAAGTCTGAGAGGGGCAAGTCGGCACTTCCAAGGGAAACCCTTTGGTCCAGAGAGAGGGGAGAGGGGAGGTTGGTAGTTTAAATAATTTTAGTTGGAGAACTTGGGACTCAAACAGGAAGACCGCTCCGGGTTAGCCCTAGGTGGAATTTGCACTTGAAAAACTGTCCGAGTCTCTGCCTGCGATTGACCACGCGAGCCATTCATAATTATCCTTGTATGTAACGAGTACAATGGTTGGGAGTGGAGGGTCTGGGCCCGGTGGAGCCTTCCCGGGCCAAACAACTGTGTGAGCTAGAGACCAGGAATACGGAAACGAAGGCAGTGCTGGGGATCTTGGGGAAATCTCTACCGCGTAATGGTTGTGTGCTCCACTCCAAGGACTCATTTTGTATCAGATACTTGTGATGTATTTCTAACAGGTATTTCACAGAACAGATACAAAAATGCTAATTTTTAGAAAGTGAAATGCTATATAGCGTGAAAATATAAACTTTAATAACCGTATTATTAGCAGAAAAATGTGGAGAGAAAATACTGATTTACACTGGAACATCTTCAGTAACTGAGAAGTTACAGTTCGCTTCTTTGTCAAAATCATACGTAACACGCAAGTGTATTTTCCTATCAAACGATGAACGGCATATTATCTTTAAAGCGTCGGGAATAATGTAAAATACATAAATTATTTAATTTTTGTCTTCTTTTAAAAAAATTTATTATTTTTCTAAGTAACCGGAAGCTCTCAGGTCATCCATTTTAAATGCAACTGTTCTAACTGGTTTTTCTTTCCTACCAAGCAGATCCAACTTTATAAACATAAACACACTTTCACAGTATTTTCATTTCCGTTTAATTTAGTGAAACATTTTTATACCATGCGAGGGGACAAACATGTTCTTGTATCACAGAGTTTAAAACTGTATTATGAGCTCAATCTTAAAAGTATTATTTTGGTGGTAAAATTTCTCATGGTTAAGTTTAACTTTTTAGAAGAGTTTACTTTTCTTTTTCATGGCTTTTAAGAGAGAAAATTTGTTCAGAAAAGGAAAAAAAACGTATTCTTGTAACTTCTGTTGACCCAAAATGTCCATGCTAAAAATACCAATGTTTGTTATGTACCTGTTGCATGAGATCAAAAGCTATCTGGAGAAATATGCTTTTTTCATATTTGCTCTTCTAAAAGATCACTTTAGTCTTGATCACTGAACTTCGAAGTTTTTCATAAGAACAAATTGTGTATGGTTAGCTTGCTCACAGAGTGGATTGAATGGTGGCTTGTTGATTGTTAGCTGCACTGTGGTTATTGAAACCGAGACCTAAGGAAACAACTACTTTTTAAGCATGGGATAAATTGTTTATTTTCCATTAATACTAGCTCGTGCTTATCTGTCACTATCAAACAAACCGAACAGCTGGTATTTCAAACAAGTGTGTGCTGTTTTGATGAAATATGTTCCTGGGACTCCTGTGAACTTTAATCTGTGTGTTATTGTAACAAACTGGATACTCCAGCCAGGACCTTAAAACACACATTCAAGTAATATAAGCCCAAAAAGACCACTTCCAATCTTCCAAGCATTTAAGGGATGAGTATATATATTCAGTGGCTAAATAAAAAATTATGAATTGTTTTCAGTGCACCTGAAGAACAAAGATTTCTCTGGTTAATTTTCAGAAACGAATATGCTGTCCGTGTGTAGCTTCAAGTCTTTTAATGAATCTCACATAAATGGACTGCACCTGGGCCACTCCAGGTTCTTCCTGAAACTTGTAGGTTCTAATTAATATTAATTCCACCAAAGATGGACTTCCACCCGTGTTTTTACTCTTTGGACAGCTACCTCCTCGCCTTATCTGCTGACCTGAAGGCAATAAAACTGTTTCTTGCTGGTCAGCGCACTATTGAGGAGAAATAAAGGTCGATTACGTTGCATATCCACAGGTTGAGGGTGTAGGCTAGGCAGGCGGAGGGCACGGGCAAGCCCGGGGCTCCCCTTCCCCGCACCCGGCCTCCGAGACCCGAACGCGGTGCACACACAATGCCCGCCGCTCGCCTGGGCCTCTCCTGGACTCTGATCTGCTTACACCAGAGGCGCGATGGTGGTAACCTGCTCTCCCCTTACTCCAGAGTCTGCAGTTCATTTCTGTTTAAAATTATTAAAAATGGTGGCCCGGAGGTGGGAACGGGGGTGTTTTGTTTCCTTTTTCCTCTAGCTTGGCCCAGGGAAAGAAGGCGGGGTCCGCGCAGCTCACCCTGGGGAAGGTCTTCCGTCGGCCCCGACCCCTGGACGCCCTCCCCCTGGCCCTGCCGCAGGGCGGCTGGGCGCGAGGCCGGACGGACGGGACGGCCCGGGAGGCTCCGGGACGCCCCCTCCGCGCGATCCCACCTGAGAGCCTCCCGGCGCGAGCCGCGGGAACAGACGGGCAGCGCGCGTCCGGCGACCCCTCCGCACCTCCGGCCTCCGCTTCTGCATGCGAGCGGCGCCCTGGAGCTCGAGGATGCTCGGTACCCATGGAGAAAGCACAGGAAGCGCTGGCCGAGCTCGAGCCTCTGCTCTGGGCGGAGCCCGGCGGCCCGACGGCGCGCAAAGGCGCCCAGGGCGGGGCTCCGGCGCAGCCCCGCCGACTCCCAGAGCCCAACTTGAGCAACCGGCGCCGGTGGAGGCCCCGCCCCTGGGAAGGGCGTTCTCGCTCCTTATTGGTGGAGGAGGGAGCCTATCACCGTCGGCCGTCTCCGCCGGAGCCGTTTGCTGGTTCCCATTCATTGGTCCGGGAGCCGCCCTAGGGATTTCCATCTTTTGTGGCGCGAAAATAACCCTTTGCTCCCTCGGAGGTTTTGTTGTGGTTGAGGCGTGGGGTGGGGTCCCCCTCTCGTGGCTCTTATTCTCCCACCCCTTTAACTGCTCGCCCCCAGCCCCCTCCCAGCCTCAGCCCCCAGGGAAGAAAGGGAGGTTAGGACGCTGCCCCGCGCCCGGGAGCGCAGCCGCCCTCGGGGTGACCGCGTGGCGCCGCGGCTCTCCCCTCCCCCACGCCCGCGCCCCGAGGTCCCGGCTCTTCCCGGCTCGGCGGCCAGCATCCTAGCGTTCACCACGCTTTTAAAAATGTAAACCAACCACACTACGTTTCCAGGTGCCTGAATTCTCCCTGAGCTTCCGTGGAAAGTTCACTCATTCTGCTCCCTCCCTAACCCCCTTTGTGGTCCACCGGGTTGTTTTATGCGAAACCAAACAACCCCTCCAAAAAAAAGCAAACGAAAAATTCCAGTAAAATCAACTTTGCCGAGACCACGTTTTCGTTGAGGCTGAGACCGATCGTGAAACATGAACGAGTTCTGTAGCTGAAATGATCTAATTTTACTGATGTTTGGTGAAGACGGCGAGAAAAAATAAATATGAATTCGCCTTGGAAAAATACGAAACAAACGAAATAATCATGTTTAATGTGGTTAACTGAAAAGGTAAAGAACTACAATGCTGTGTTCCAAATACTGTTGCCTTTGGTAGGTTTCTTGTATCCAATAAATAAATTGCTGTTGGTCTTCTCAGAAGTAAAGATCAGAACAGTAGTGACAGAAAGAAGGAAGTATGAATGTCTTTGGTGTATCTAATTCCAGAACAAACTTTACCAGTCTTTACTTAATTGGACAAAAAAGGAAATGTACCAGTTAGGAATATGCCTTAATAATGTGTTCACATAATTTAACTGTTCGTTTTTCAGTCTATAAAATACTGGGTTTGGTTTAAAAATCGGTAAAATTCCTCAGTAAATATTAAGAACTATGTGAGAATTGGTTTAAATCAAGGACTTAGTTTTTTTTTTTTCTGTATTGTTAACTCTTAGCTATAGTATGTTACGTCATCCTCTATAAGTTCTTTTGGAAAAATTGTCTTACTCCTATATTATTTAGCTCTAGTCTCTAAAACCTAAATATCAATGTCATGTTCCATAGTACTAACATAGTTATTTTAAGGGCTTTTAAAACCTGAGTTGATTAGTAAAGAAAAACTTCTAAAACAAAAACAATTCATTACATGTACTTTGTTAACATTTTGTATCATTCCACTACATCTCATTTATGTGGCTAATAATATTTTTAAGCTTTCTTGTAACATTTCTCAGAAAGAGTCATTCACAAATGCTTTGAGTTGAACAAATTAATTAAAGCCTAGAGAATATACAGTACAATGCTAAAGATAATAAAGTTAATAATTTAGATAACCCTTTAAAGTCTAAGAAATTTAAAGTGTGGAGATGTGATTATTTGTAAAATGATTTTAGGCTGAGAGTTATAGAGCGCACAAAGCTAGTATTTTGACATGATACAGTAAAAAGTTTTATTTTTTAGAGTAGAGAAAGTTGTAATTGTAAAATAAATTCCACAATTAATCTAGACAAGCCAAAACTCTAAAACCTGGAATATTTTCAAATGTTTTCTCAGCATCAATGATTTATCCAGTCAATATTTTTCTTAAAAAATATTTTTCTTTAACTCTATTCTGGTTGAAAGAAATTGATTTTTCAAAGTTTCAACTAAGAATGGCAATGTTATCTCTCTGGTACACTTTATATATGCAATTGTTAAAGTAGTAAATAAGCATGAGGTGAAAACTTTAAAATACTCATTCTTCAAGGAACAGGAGAAAATGAGAGCTTTGATGAAAAGACTCCATGGTAATTGGCAAGTACATATGTGTTTGCAGACCAACCTTAGAGAACAAAAGACAGAGGCATTTGTTTGTGGGGGAGGGGCCTGAGGAGACTGGGAAGAGTTAGGCATTTAAACGTATTCATTGGTTGCAATTCCTTTATTTTGCATGTTGCCTTGCGTAGGGGGGATAGGTGGAAGCAGAGACTGCCTGCATTAACTAATGGTGTGAAATGGGACAGTAATCCAACCATGAAATCCCCCTGGAAAGAACAATAAGAACTACCCTCCCCACTAAAATAATCTGAACGCTAAGCACATGCTGAAGTTACAACTAGTTTTCAACATTTTCTAAAGTATATAATTAAAAGACAAATCTTAGACTACTGTTTTCATAGTTGGACCCTTTGTTTTCTTGACCATTTGTATTAAAGAATCCTATTCCAAAAAATTTAGGAATTAAATTGTCCCTAATGAAACATTTCATCACACACACACATACATATGCACACACACTACACACACAAAGTACCTCCTGCTTGGTGATCTTTGAGGTGAACTGATGCTGTCTATAAATTTAATTTTGGGGATCTAATAAAAATCATTTTAGATTTCTTACTTGCAAGAATAGGGGATAATTACCATTTCCACTTTGTCTCTAAAATTCATTCCTTCCTGCGTTCACTTTGCATTTTGGTCCTGAGCTTCTCTGAAGCCTGATGACCTCAGATTTAAAGAGGAATCAGCAAGCTAAGTGAGAGGGGGATTTTTTTGGTTGTTGTTTTTATTTAAAAACAGCTCAAAGTCATAATCTGGGATTATAAGGAATAGCAGAAAAGGACAGAACCTAAAACTCTGAAATCTTTACCAAATTGGCACTATAAAAATTTGTCCTTACAACACATTGTTTTAAAACATTTACTTCTTTTCCATTTATAGCAGATTGCCAAAAAATATAAAAGGTGATAGTATTTTGTTCCTTTTCCAAAACTGATTTAAATGTAATGATCAGTTATTTTTAAATTGAGACTACTACTGCCTTCCCAAAGGCAAAATTGTGTTTGAACTGAGGTTCAATCCAGTATTAATAATTGAGACTTTGTATATCAGATTGTTATATAATTTATTTTGGGGGCTCTCCTGTCAATCAAACAGTTTTTCTAGTTTTATTTTGTCTTTGTAGGCCAAATTATTCATAAAATATCTTGTAATCTAAAGTTTTTTTTTCCTAGAAATATCTAAGACATGGCAAGTAATTTAAAAAAAAAATTTAAGAGTAACTAAAAAAAAATAAAATAAATTAAAAAAGAAAAGTAACTAAATATTGATGGAGTTGTAAGTCAGTGGCAGAGCGTTTACCTAAAAGTAACTAAATCTTACTCTGTAAAATATGAGTACAAATTTTTAAAATAAGCATGATTTGATATAAACCAGTACAAAACATATTACTGTTGAATACCCTCATTAATCTAAAATGACTATGGTCCCTGGTTTATGAACAGTCTAATTCTAAGCCAGCTATTAAATTTGAATTCATATAAGTACTACTAACAAAGTAAGATGTGATCACAGTCGAGTACAACTGTCATTTTATCCCATCAGAGACAGACATGATTGCAATTATCTTCTGGAGGTTTTATTAGGAACAATGAAGTGCAACAATGTCATCACCTTTTGTTTTTGTTTGTTGAAAATTACCCAGATTATTGCTCCTTGGCTCTATTACTGTGTCTCTTATGATGATCTCTTTGTTTTTCTGTTTCTTTGCTACAAAGATCCAAAGACATCTTTGGTTTTCATTGTAGTGAATGACCTTATATAAAAAAAGCTAAAATCAGAAACTATCAAAATTATAGGGTGGCAGACTTTGGGTGCTTATCACTGCCAGCCATAGAAACAGATTCAAAGTCTATTGTGATCCAGAGCAAATGTTATGAGGTTTTAAAACAGATTAAACTGACACTTGTTTTAAATATTAATAAAACAAAAAAGTTGAGTAAGGGTTTAAATCTCGAAAAATAGACAGTAAGGTTAAAGGCAGCATCACCCTGTTCTCTCAACAGCAAATCTTCCAGTTGAGGGCAGTTTTGTCTACTATGGAATGCAGTCAGAGTGTGCAATTGGACACCAAATGTCTACACATATTCCTGCTGGGAAGCTCTTTGTGGAGCATCAGTGAAGGAACAGAGCAAGACGGAACTTGTGTTCAGATTATGAGGTTGCAGGTTAAAACAAGCAATGAAACACGATTTTTAGGGTATCTTCCTTACCCGTAAGTTTTCAATCTGATGTTCTCAAAGCTTTAATTCTATCAATTGTCACACCCAGAGATTAATTCATTTTATTACTATGTTATCAGAAAACCCCACAGGTAAGGAGAATGAACGCATTACTTCCTGTAACAAAAATAAACTTTTGTTTAAAAGCAAATGGCCATTTTTCATCTGTCTAAAGGCACGCTGGGTTGAAATGTTTGTTATCCTAATGGACTATGACTTTCTCCTCTACTTTGTAATGAAATAATCTAGGAATATGTGTTTTTTGTTTTTTTCAATTTAGGAATATTTTAATGAAGAAAAAGGCTCTTTTAAAGAACGGTAATAGGAAAGGACTATCATTTGGTTGAAATATCACTTTTCATGTTGAGCCACTAATAACTTTATTGAGATCTGCCTTGAAGCAGATACAGACAATAAATACCTGCAATACAGACTGAACTGTATTAACAATACAGACTGAACTAGATTAAGAGACTAGTTGTATAAAAACTTAGAATTTAAATAATACAAATATATCTTCAAGTTTATATCTTTCTGAACCTTTGTTTTCTTTTGTGTATGTGGTTTTCTATTTTTTTAAAAAAAAAAACCTGTTATATTTACTAGTAATACACACAAAATATTCAACATTACTAAAACAAAAATTTCATCAGTTTCAAAACTGATACAATAGCAGTCACATAGTTTGAAAATGTTTAATTCATCTACCAAATATGTAGATAAATATCTAAATGAATATGTAGATAAATATACTGTGATTTGTCCCACCTCTTTTATTTCTGCACATGATCAAATTGTGGGTACTTTTATCAAAATAAACAGTATTTTTTTTTTTCTTTTTTGGTGGTACTGGGGATTGAACTCAGGACCTTGTGCTTGCTAGGCAGGTGCTTATTCCACTGAGCTATCTCCCCAGCCCCTAAGTAAATAGTATTATTTGAGAAAATGTCCTTATGGAAGAGCCAAAGATACTTGTCTGCTGCTATTGAGAAAATAATGCATTTTGAAACTTAAATGTGGAGAGGAAACTCAGATTTTATGTGCAACCTGGGTCCTGTTATGTACTAGCTCTTCTTTATTGAGGATTAGGAAAGCTGAGATTAAACTGTAATGTTGCTTCAGGGCAGAGGTCAATAAAGTTATTAGTGGCTCAACATGAAGAGTGATATTTCAACCAAATGATAGTCCTTTCCCATCACTGTTCTTTAAAGCAGCCTTTTTCTTTATTAAAATATTCCTAAATTTAAAAAAATAAAAGAAAAACAAAGAGAAAATATTCCTACATTATATCATTGCAAAGTAGAGAAGAAAGTCTTATTCCATTAGGATAACAAACATTTTAACCCATAGAGCCTTTAAACAGATGAAGGGCCAGGTGTGGTGGTGCACGCCAGCACTCGGGAAGCTGAGGCAGGAGGATCCTTGTGAATTCAACACCAACCTGAACTACAAAGTGAGTTCAAGGCCAGCCTGAACTGCATAGCAAGACCCTGTCTCAAAAGAAGATAAACAAATGAAGAATGACCATTTGCTTTTTAAACAGAAGTTTATTTTTGTTACACTAAGTAATACACTTATTTTCTTTATCTGTGGGGTTTTCTGATAATATAGTAATAAAATGAATTAATATATGGGTGTGGCAATTAATAGAATTAAATATGTTACAGCCAAACACACAGGGGTTGTATAAGCAAAACAAAATAAAATCCTCAAGTTTATGTAACTCTTGATTATACTAAGAGTAGAAGTTTCTTCTTACAATGTAGTCCAGTGATCAGACTTACAGTCTTTTTTTTTTTTTTTTTTTTTTTGCGGTACTGGGGATCGAACTCAGGACCCTGCGCTTGCTAGGCAAGCGCTTATTCCACTGAGCTATATCCCCAGCCCCAGACTTACAGTCTTTATTGTTTAAAATTTGTAAGAGCATCTGGGCACAATCACACACACCTGTAATCCCAGCACTCAGGAGGCTGAGGCAGGAGGCTTGCCGTGAGTTTGACGCCACCCTGCACTGTGTAGGGAGACCCTGTCTCAAAAAAAAATCTGTAAGGCTGGAGATATAGCTCAGTGGAATAAGCACCTGCCTAGCAAGTGCTAGGTCCTGAGTTCAATCCCCAGTACTGCCAAAAAAAAAAAAAAAAAAAAAAAAATCTGTAAGAGCAAAAGCTTGAATGTTTGGTTAACATATTATAACTGATTTTCATGGGAAGAATCTTTTTAATAGTTTGTGACTTCATTTAATAAAGCTTTATCTGTATTTCTTTGTTGCAAAAATATTCACAATACTTTCTTGTAGCTTTTTGAGATATGTCACTGTTACTGAGAGTCACTGTGCTCTGCTATAGCGCACCAAAACCGCTTACTCCTGTGTAACTGTAACTTAGTTCCCACTGATTGGCTGGCTGGCTATGCTGACTTTTTATTTTGCTTTGCTTTGCTTTGCTTTGTTTTGTTTTGAGGCAGAGTCTTGCTGTGTAGTTCAGGGTGGCCTTGAGCTTACCGTGTTGCCCCAACTGGCCTTGAACTCATGGCAATTCTCCTACCTCAGCCTCCCAAGTGCTGGGATTACAGGCGTATGCCACCCATACCCAGCCTTAGATTATTTTTTAAAAGTCAGCATAAGCTGGGCGTGGTGGGGCATATGAGGCACAAGGATCTCTGAGTTCAGGGCCAACCTGAACTGTGTAGTGACACCCTGCCTCAAAAAGACGAATAATAATTAATAATCATGCAGGTAATTTAAGCACATTGGAGAAGTTGATTTTATGTGTATGCAGTCAACTAGATCTTTTTTTTTGGTACAGGGAATTGAACTCAGGACCTTGTGTTTGCGGGGCAGGCACTGTGCCACCGAGCTATATCCCCAGCCCTCAATTAGATACTGAATATTTAGAAATTCATTTTGAAAACAATACATTTCAAGCAGATTGCATTGTTTTGACATAATTAAAATAATTCTGCACTGTAATATGAAGTTGTAGACTCTGGATTTTGAATCTTGCTACGTGAGTACCCCAATAAATATATTTGTTCAGTTTTTAAAATTTGTGTTGTACAATCCCAGGGTAGAGTGCATGTAAACCCAAGGACTGAAACTTTGGGGTATAAAGGGAAGTCAGTGTTTAAAGCATTTGTGACAGGAAAAGGACGCATGAACCCATGAACTGGAAGGAATCTAAATTCATTATAGTAAATAGTAACTTGCAGTTTCTCTAAAATGTAATTTTGCTAATTAGGACTTTATGTTTGGGAGTGTATGCTGTTCGCAATTTTATTGAATAGAGAAAAGCATTGAGGCAACATATATTAGACTTCAAGGGAAGATATGTCTCCCGTTTATGTGTAAACATTCCAAATTATTGGATTCTTTATAGAAAGAAGCTGTTTAACTAGAGTGTTCACACTATCTTCTCCTATACATAACAATCCACTGAAACCATTTCATGTAACTTGTGGACTGAAAGGATTATTAGAGTCCGCTGGGGTACGTGTTTTACCGTTGAAGCAGAGTCCAGAGCGGTCGGTGCAGGAACACTCGTTCAGGGGCGGGGCGGAGATGTGTTTATCACTGAACCACATCTTGTAACAACCCTGAATGGGATAGAGTAATATCGATAGCTTTCCTCCTTATTTTTGGTGATGAAAACAGATCCAAGCTGCATACAGTGACGCGTGCCTGTAATCTCAGCTACTCTAGCAGGCTGAGACAGGAGGATCACCAGTTGGAAGATCGGAAGTTTGAGTTCTGCCTCAGCAACTTAGCATGACCATGACCCTGACTCAAAAAACTGAAAATACGTTGGGATCTAGCTCAGTGTGAAACCCCGGGTTCAATCCACGGCCCAGAGAAAGAGGGAAGGGGAGGAGAGAAGAGCGGAGGGAAGAGGAAAGGAGAAGCTGCCCCAGCTCATCCTGTTGCTGCCCTTCCTGGAAATGGGATGTAGTCACTGGCCATGAATACCGCTGGCTTCTTACCCCTTACTAGGTACACAAACTGAAAAGCAAAGCAGCCTCCGAGGGCTCAAAGTCCTTAGCTGCCTCTGAAGGAAAAGTGCTCTTCCCTCACTTTATCTAGAATCAGTAGTCCTCAACCGCGGGTGCTGTCATGGTAACTGCTTTTGGGCGTAGCTGCCCCTGCTGTGACCCTAGGGCATATTTTTCACCTCTCGGGCCTTTGTTTCTCAGCTATAAACTATATATTTATAGCATCCTCTACCTTTCCACAGCACAAGGACGCTGAGTAACCCTCAACAAATATTTGTGGAATTGAGTTTTCAGCAAAAAGACGAAGACTGGGAATTTCAACAAAGTTGTTTCTAGAAAGGTCTCCCTACATAGATTCTAAAAATTTTTGTCCCTGATAAAACTTCAAAGATCCTATGGGAAACCTGTCATCTCTTCACTGAATCCCAATGAACCAAATTTTTCTTTTTCCTTTAAATAATGAGAAAGAAGAAATGTTTGCTAAGTTACCGAGCAGCTCCATTGAGCTGCTTTTCTGTGTCTATTTTTTCTAGACCATTGTATAAAGTGCAGTGCAGGCAGGGATTGCTACTGGATACTGGGTAACAGGACAAAAGACAAAAGAAACCTTGAGGCAAATACTACAGCTAAGGAACAGTTTGCGAGGAAAACAGGAGAAAGAGAGAGACAGAGAAACTCTCAGTAACGGAATCCTTTATTCTGGGGGGAATGGGGAGTCAAACACAGGACCTTGTGCTTCACAGGCAGGTGCTGTGCCACTGAGCTGTATGCCCAGCAGGAGTCCTTTGCTAATGCCAGCCACTCACCCAAGCCAATGTTGTGTCCTCAAATCACAAGGAACTTGTTTCTACCCTCCAGGTTACTGCATTTTCAAAAAAGGGTCCGTTTGGTTAGAATCAGACCCTGTGCTTCACATGTACTGAGATAAGAAATCATTACCATAATACAAATAGTGGGATAAGAGAACAAAAAGAAAACCAAAATACCAGAATTTCAAAGCCAGTGAGTCAAATGTTAGTTTTCTAGGTGATGAGTCGGTGTGAGCATTTAGTAATAATCATATTTGGTCTTTTTTTTTTTTCTCCTTTTGAGACAGGGTTTCACTGTGCAGTTCAGGCTGGCCTTGAACTCAGAGCAATCCTCCTGCCTCAGCCTCCCCTGTGCTGGGATTACAGGCATTTGGTCTTTAAAATTAGTTCTGCTAATTTTTAGATTAGATTTCTGAACACTGGACCCATTAGATTTGTGAGCACTATTTGGATGTATTAGTTTTATAGAAATAAATTATACATTGTTAGAAGAAAAACTGGAGCCTACTGAGATCAGGTGGAAGACTATCTCAAAACTAAATAAAATAGTAGATCTAGACAATGTACATTGGATTTAAAAACTTTTAAGTACTCTGTTCAAATAACTATCTTCTAGTCTTGGTAGATTCTTGAATTATTCTGTAAGAATTATTTAGAAAAAAGACAAAATTTTCATTTATCATGCAGTGACTATCCCTGGCTTGAACTCTCCTCCTTTATTTAGAATGGAAACATTCATTTTTTTTTTTTGAAACATTCATTTTCTGTTTGTTTTTTTGTCTTTTTGATACAGTCTTACTATACAGTTCAAGCTGGACTTGAGCTCACTTTGTAGCCCAGCTGGTCTTAAACTCGCAAGGATTCTCCTGCCTCAGCCTCCTGAGTGCTGGGATTACAGGCTTGTGCCACCACGCCCGACTTGAAACATTCATTTGAACAGCAATAAAGACACAGGATTTTTAAAAATAGAATTAAAGAATTTCAATATAGTTGCTCCTTCTTGTAAAACAGCTTTAGCAGTGGTGTGCTTGAAAAACTAATAAAAATAATGAGGAAAAAAAAAGGCTGTGGGAGAAAGAGGGAAAAAGAAAAAAGAAAAAAAACCTACAGATGACTCAAGTATTGGAAATAAGTATAGGACTCAGACCTGGATATTCTGTGATTGTGAGTTTCCCTGTGCATTTGATTAAATCCTTCATAAAAATGATGGACATTATGTAATATAACAACCACTGCTAATGTCCTATCACCATGTTTTGAAATTCTGTATCATTTTTATTGCTCTCTATGCTGTTTTATTTGTTTTTGTTATTTTGGTTTTTTTAAAACCAAATTCTATGTATATATAAGGACAACTGGAATAGGTGCATTGCTCATGTCTGTGGTTTATTGAGAGGAACAGTCAATGCTTAAAATTTTCTTTTTTCTTGACCAAATTTGCATGCTTGAATTTGGTAATCAGAATGACAGATCTGAAAACATTATGCAGCATAAGAACCATGGCTGAACTCCTGCCATCTTGCACGGTGAAGCTCTGTATCGTTTCCAATGCTTTCTTTTCTTACTTGTTTCTTACTTTCTTACTTCTTTGATTACTTGATCAATCTCATATTCTTATGTTTAGTGGACTGAGCAACTTCGTTGATGATAACAGTGTGCAATGTAGCAACCATTGTTAATTCCTATCATTTTGTTTTGAGGTCATGTATCATTTTGGCTGTTTTTATGTTGTTTTGATTTTGTCTTCATTGTTGTTTTGTCAGTTTTTAACTTTTTAAAATAAAAAAATGATGGAGAAGAAAGTTTGATAGAGCAAGGTAGTTTAGGAGACGTTTCTTCTTTTCACTTATTTAAAATAAGGGGGGGAGCAACTCATAGAAAGATTTAGCTCCTAGTTTCACCTACAATAATTCACTTGTTTACAGGGACTAAAATATTCAGAGTCTTGTAAAATTCAAAGGAGATTTCGTTAACACAAATTTTAACACATGAAATTAAGTGAAGGACTTCACTTAATTATTATTTAGCAAAGGAGCTTATTTAGCTTATTTAGTTTACGCTTATAAAAATGAAAACCAGGCTAGGGATATAGCTCAGTGGCATAAGCACCTGCCTGGCAACTGCAAAGTCCTGAGTTTGATTTCTGATACCAAATAAATAAATAAATAAAAACCACTTAATCCGACTGTTACTCTGCAATAATTCATAGTGAAAATATAGGAGAAAAGATTTTTATTTCATGTCAAAATGTTAAATATATTTTTAAGTAGAAAAGTCTTTATGATCTAGAAATCAAAACTAAGAATTTTTTGAAAACAAGACAACCACACTGGCAAAATTGGTCTTTTTAATTTCTGAGCTGTTCAGTTGAAAATCTTTCATAGCTATAAAATCAAAATGCAGATACTAGTGTGAACTTCAGGTTTTATTTTATTAGTGCATGTTTTCAGCACACAATGTCATATTCATTGTGGAGAGCGGAGTGTTGCGACAGGCTCGTAACACACCCTAATTCTTCTCATGTCCCACCCTGCCCTCCCTCCCTCTAGCTCTTGGTTGTGCACTTCAGATTTTAAAGTCACCTTCTTGGTTCTTGTCATTTTGTGAAACAGTACAATGGATTTACCTACACATCATTATGTATCAAATGTTGCACAGTTTAGACTGTCTTTGTATGTAGGCTGGTCTCAACTAAGTTATTTTCTATGAAAGCTTCTCTGATCCTCCAACTAGAAATGTCTCCCTCTTCCTTTCAGAATTTTAAAGTGGTTTTTTTTTTTTAATACAAGGTCTTTCTATGTAGTTCAAGCTGGCCTTGAACAAACCATGTGGCCCAGGTTGGCTTCGAACTTCCTCCTGCCTCAGCCTCCCAAATGCTGGGATTACAGGTGTGTGCCATCATACCTGCTAAAACATCTATCACTGAAAATTTTTTTCACACCTCTAGTTGAGTCTGTCTAAACTGATTAACAAGTTCTAATTTTTTTTTTTTTGGTCTTTTTGAGACAGGGTCTTGGCATGCAGTTCAGGCTGGCCTTGAGCTCACTTTGTAGCTCAAGCTGGCCTCAAACTTGCAACAATCCTCCTGCCTCAGCCTCCTGAGTGTTGGGATTACTGGTGTGCACCACCACACTCCAGCTAACAAGGTCTAATTTATCTTGGTATCCAAGTAAGTCCATGAGCTCAGAGAACTTTTGGGGGGTCAGGTCTATGTTTTCAATTTCTAATTTTCCAGGACCTTAAACTGTACATTTGTTGAATGAATGTGTGATACTATTTAATATGCAGCCTTAAACGCAGCAAATTGTCATTAAATGTTGTTAACATAATTGCTGAGGGTTTTTGTTTTGTTTTTATTTTTTTGTTTTATTTTGAAGTACAAGGAATTGAATCCATGGCCTTCACAATGAGCTAGAGCCCCAGCCCTTTTTTTATTTTGAGACAGGTTCTTACTAAATTGCTAAGTCGCCCTGGCTGGACTTGAACTTGTGATCTTCCTGTTTCAGTCCCCCAGAGTGCTAGGATCACAGGTGTTTGCTCCCACATTTGGCTTGTTTTCATTTTTGTGCAAACATACAGTTCATCCAAACCTGCTGGATGGCATGTAGTGAACCTGTTTTAAATTAAAAAGCCACTGCTACCCAGAAACCGGATAAAAGAAAAGCACCTGATGTCCATAAAAAAATTTAAAATTTAACAATAAAATAAAAAGCCAGATATGGTGCATACTTCTAGGCTTGTGTTCCAGCTCCTCAGGAGACTGAGAGGGAGGACAGTGTAAGCCCTGAAGGAAGGGAAGGAACCAGGGAGGGAGGGAGGGAGAGGAGGAGGAGGAGGAGGAGGAGGAGGAGAGAGGACAGGAGAGGTGGGGAGAGAAGGGGCGGGGCAGAGAGAGACAAAGAAACGGTTTCTTTGGGATCTTTGTTCAGATTAAGAATATAGACCAATTTTTCCAAACCAAAATATCCTGAAGCTTTATGCTTTCGATTTTCTAGAGGTGATGAAACCTGTAGTCATAATTCAATATCGGTATGATCGTGACCGGCAGTGCATCATGGACTTTCATTATTTTAGGTATGGAGTACATATCATTTCCTATACAGACTGAAAAATATGAATGGACATTGGCACTGAATTTACACTTTATGTTGAGGCTTACTATGGATAAAATATACTGAGTAAAGATGAAAACTTCATGACGTATTCCTATTGGAAGAGAAGAAATGGCACAATTGGGCTGAAAAAGTAGTCTTTGATCTCGGTGTGGTGGTACAGGTCTATAATCCTACACTCTGGGAGGCTGAGGCAGCTTGGGCAACCTGGCAATTTAATGATCTAGTGAGACTCTGTTTTAAAGTAAAATATAAGAAGGGAAAAGGGTTAGGATATAGTTCAATGTGAAGGTGCTGGTTCAGTCTCCAGTACTACAAAGCAAAACACCAGAAACTCAACATCAAACAAGCAAAAACAAATGACAGATGTATAGTAATAAAAAATATAAAGTTAAAAAAATTTGGTGCCAGGTGCTGTGGCTCACCCCTGTAATCCCAGCACTCTGAGGCAAGGTTACTGTGGTTCAAGGCCAGCCTGAAGTGCATAGTGAAACCTTGCCTCAACCATGCTGGCAATCAAACTCAGGACCTAGCACTTGCCAGGCAGGCACTCGTTCTGCTGAGCTGTATCCAACCCACTCTTACTTTTAAAAGCAAGTTTTTTTCTTCCAATCTTTCTTTATATGCTTTAGCCACGTCCTCCCTTTCCAAATTATAAGTTTGAGATAATTTTTATTTAAATAAACTTGTATCTAGCTAAAAATTGAAATAACGAACACTCGTATAACTTTTGGGTTTATCTCTGTGTATATATGCCCTTCGGGTTTTGTTTGAACTACATGACAGGCTGCAATTATCATGACTTTACCCCAAATACATCAGCCTACATCTTCTAATATGATGACATCCTCCCTAGAAACAAAAGCCATTTTTTCTTTCCTTTTTATTATTTTTTTGTCTTTCTGAGGGTCTTGCTAAGGAACTCAGGTCAGCCTTGAGCTCACTTTGTAGCCCAGGCTCCTCTCAAACTTGCAGTGATGCTCCTGCCTCAGCCTCCTGAGTGCTGGTACAGGGTACAGGCGTGTGCCACCACACCCAGCCCCAAAAGGCATTTTCTAATATTTAAATTTTAAAAATATTTTTATTAGTATGTTTATAGTACATGATTACATTCATTGTGGGAAGTTGGTATATGTACACAACATTTAAAATATCACTTTTACACTTGTGAAAATTTACATTCATTCTGTTTTTCTGGGACAGGGTCTTGTGTAGCTCAGGCTGGCTTTTTTCCTTCTTCTTTCAGGCTGGCTTTAAACTGACTATGTAGTACAGGCTGGTCTTGAACTCTTGGAGATCCTCTTGCTTCAGCCTCTCAAGTGCTGGGACTACAGGCTTGCACCACTGTGCCCAGTCATGTTAATGCGTGTGTGTGTGTGTGTGTGTGTGTGTGTGTGTGTGTGTGTGTGTGTATACAGTTGTTCTTCTCCTTGCATTGACTTAGTCTAAGTCAACTGTAAAAAGCTCTTACTGATTTGCCCTTTTCCCCCAAAATGAAATGACTTTACTCCCAGCCTGTCATACTGAGCTAGATCCTACGGTTTTCTTTTTTTCCAGTTCAATGCATCTCTCTCTTTTTTTTTTTATTTTAAAGACAAAAGAATGGAGACACATGAACCAGAATAAGCCACCAGCAATAACGAAAATACAAAATTATACAGAACATAGTGGGGAATTAGCACTGGATGTTGTATTACATAATGTTATCTTCACATTAGTTATCGCATAAACATTAAAGGCAATACCCTGGCCCTGAATCAAGGCCAGCAGTTTTCTGCAGCTGTTGGTTTCAAGCAGGAGCCTAAAGTGGTATCTTTCTATGGTCTGTTGGCCATTTCAGAACTTTAGAAATGTAATGGTCAATTCATTAGAAAGTAACAAATAACTAAATAAATTTTACGAGAGGTCTTCAAGATGGCGACCGGGTAGGCAGCAGAGAGAGAACCTCCCGGAGGAATGCCACTCAGACAAAGGAATATAGGAATATAGCAACATGTGAAGGACAGAAGGGAAAGAGGTGGGTATCCTGAACTCAGGAAGGATCTGAAATGGGAATTGAAGCCCTCGGAAAGACTAAGCAAAACCTCTGCTGGGGGAAAGGATCGGAGATCCGCCTGGCTCAATCAGGGGGAGAGGAGTAGGAGAAAGTCACCCCTCCAAGCACACCCATGGCCCGCGCCCTTGTTCTGGCATTTTCAGCTTCAGCTTCGGAGGCCCACGCTCACGGAAGCCTCCAGACTTGGCCAGGGGAAAGCGGAGTTCTGAGAGCTGGTCCAGGCCTGGAGAGAAGGGCGCAGCCAGGAAAGGAGGCAATAGCAGTTGGGAGCAGTTGTTGAACCCAGTGTGAGAACGAGAGGTTGCAAGAGCCACTAGGGCAGAGTCCCCACCCTGCGGTAACCTTCATAATCAGTGCTTGGAGAGAATCAGTGCAACTAGCATACAGCCCACCACCCCCGGCTCTGCACCTGCCTTGAGGCGGTGGCCCCCTGCCTCTCTGCTGGGTGAGCCGCTACCAGTGGAGAGCAGCGGGGAACCTCAGTGGTGAGCTGTGGCGGCTCCCAGGGATCTGGCCAAGGAGCAGACGGGGGCTCCAGCACCGCAATGGGAGGGAGATGCAGATGGAGGTGGATCACGTGGCTCCACGCCCTTCTCACTCCATCATCAGGCAGGAAGCATGAGCTGGGTTGCTGGGACTCAGTTCCCACCCTGAACTCTCTGTGGGAGCACCCTGAGTCTCGGCAGCTTGAGCAAGCACTGCGTGTTCCTGGCCACAATGGGACGAATCCACGGTCTTCAGGACTCACCCCAAATTATTAATGTGAGCACCAAGAGGGTCTCCTTACAGCTTCCACATATGAACCTTGCATGAACTTTGCATAGCAACAAAGTAGATGAAAAGCAGCAGACCGGGAGTCTGAAAAACAACAACATACTCTACACAGCAGACCCGAGAAAATCCTCGAACTCTATTCTAGAACTAATCTTTAAACTCAGTTAATACACAGTGAGAACAGGCCGGGGAGATTTGAAGCCCTAATACCAAGCATCGTAAGTTTGTCCAATGCCCAGCTTCAAGGGGTGGGTAACAGTAATACTAGAGATCAGGAGGAGGGGGGAGGAGGAGAAGAAAGGGCCTCTGGCATCGAGGCAACAGGACAGAGCCGAATGGGTCACAGAGGAAGCCCCGATGGGGGCACATGGCCCGCAGCTGCTCTGCTGTGGGCCCTGCTGTCCTCCACTGGTAGCCGCTCACCCAGCAGAGAGGAAGGGGGGCACCCCCTCGAGGCAGGTGCAGAGCCGGCCATGGTGGGCTGTGTACTAGTTGCATTGATTCTCTCCAGGTACTGATTAGGAAGGTTGCTGCAGGGTGGGGACTCTGTCCCAGTGGCTCTTGCAAACTCTCATTCTCACACTGGGTTCGACAACTGTTCCTGACCACCATTGCCTCCTTTCCTGGCTGCGCCCTCCCCTCTCCGGCCCTGGACCAGCTCTTGGAACTCCGCTCTCCCCTGGCCGAGTCGGGAGGCTTCCGTGAGCGTGGGCCTCCGAAGCTGAAGCTGCAAACGCTGGAATGAGGGCGCGGGCCATGGGTGTGCTTGGAGTGGTGACTTCCTCCTCCATCTCCTCTCCCTCGGACTGTGCCATGGCAGATCTCCGATCCTTTCCTCCAGAAGAGGTTTTGCTTAGTCTTTCCAAGGGCTTCAATTCCCATTTCAGATCCCTCCTGAGTTCAGGATGCCCGCCTCTTTCCTTTCTATCCTTCACATGTTGCTATATTCCTGTATTCCTTTGTCTGAGTGGCATTCCTCCGGGAGGTCTCTCTCTGCTGCCTACCCAGTCGCCATCTTGAAGTCCCCTCGTAAAATTTATTTAGTTATTTGTTACTTTCTAATGAATTGACCATTACATTTCTAAAGTTCTGAAATGGCCAACAGACTATAGAAAGATACCACTTTAGGCTCCTGCTTGAACTACAGTCAGTTTTTACTTATTGTCTTTTTGAGACAGGATCTTGCTATGGAGTTCAGGGTGGTCTTGAACTCAGTTTGTAGCTCAGGCTGGCCTTGAACTCGCAGCGATCCTCCTGCCTCAGCCTCCTGAGTGCTGGGATTACAAGTCTCACTAAGTTACCCAGGCTGAACTGGAATTGTGATTCTCCCATCTTAGTCTCCCCAGGAACTAGAATTATAGGCATAGGCCATCATGTCTGGCTTGATATGCCATCTCTAGCATGTAAGTTTTTATGCGTACTTGAGTTCATTTTGGACTCTATCCTAGGGCTGGGGATATAGCTCAGTGGAATAAGCGCCTGCCTAGCAAGCGCAAGGTCCTGAGTTTGATCCCCAGTGCTGCCAAAAAAAAAAAAAAAAAACAAAAAAAACTGGACTCTATCCTAGACTGTGTTCATTCCTATATATATATATATATATATATATTGGCAGTACCAGAGATTGAATTCAGGACCTTGCTCTTGCCAAGCAGGCACCTGTGCCACTGAACTGTACCCTCAGCCCCTCCCATATGTATTCTTCTATGTGATCTTCAGAACAACTTCACCAACTCCTCCATCCTGTCACCTTTTCTAGGTAGCAGTATAAGCAGTTAATGAAACCTCTTTTCTTCATGAGTCTTTGGCCTTTCAATAGATTCCAAGCTACCTTTCTGGCACCATAATAACGATGGCAACTATCAAAAAAAATATTTTTAGGGGGGTAATGAGAATTGAAGCCAGGGCTTTCACACTGAGCTACATTCTTTTGAGAAAGGTCTTGAGACAAGGTCTCAGTAAGTTGGTAAATTGCCCTCGTTGGCCTCCAAATTGTAATTTGGCTCAATCTCCAGAGCGGTAGGATTCTACACATGCCCCCTTCGAGCTTGCTTTTTCTTAAATTTCAGGTGATGCCCCAGTAGAAACCATTCTCAAGGGATTCCATTAAATGTAAATATGCACATTTGGGGTAAGGATTGTAATGTTTATAGTACTAGGTCTTCTCAGTAATATAAATGATCTACACATACAAATCAAATGGTTTTACGTTTTTTTTTTTTGCTTGAGTCTTGCACTTTTTACATTTATGGAATTAAATTTAAGGAGATGTGGCTCTGTTCTGGAGTTTGCCTTCGATGCTCAAATCTGTTTGATCAAGGCACCAAAGGGAAAAAGAAGTTATACAGTACCTGAACATAAATTCATGTATTCATGTTACTTTTTAAGTTTCAAGAACATTTTCCACTGTGACCTCTGTGCATGATTGTCTTATGAATATCAAAGGGAATGCTTCACTTACCTGATATTATGAGATCCAAGTGTTCCATATAAATGAATTTCCAAGGTGATCTAAGAACCAGAACTTTTACAATTATGTCCCCTTGGCATCTTTTGTACCTCACTCAACAGACTGCTGGGTGGGAATAGCTTCAGCCTGGACACACTTTTTATATTCTAGCTCTTCAAATCACACTCACTGGATCAATGGACTGGAATTACTGAGTGCGCGTGCCCTGCCCGTTTTCGGACACTGCCCCTGCTCATTCACTTGTTTACCTACTGTCACCTGCTCCACGCCAGCTACTGTTCTAGGCACCACGGATGCAGCAGTCACAATGCCCTAAAGTCAGTTCACTGGTTATCTAATCTTTTCTGCAGCTCAAAATCGCAGAACACACTAGAGTTACATAGCACCACATATGTTAGGTGTGGATCTTTGTCTTCTTTTGCTATACATATTCATATTGCTGCACATTCAACACCATCAGTCATCTCTGGAAATTTGTCATCTCCAAATGAAATTCCACACTCACTACACATGAATCTCCCAGTACCCCTTCTTCCCTTCAGGCAAGGGTAGGGCAGTTACTCAGGCTTTTTGCTGCATACTATTTTTCAGAAATGTTTGTCAGTTTACCATTGATCATTACATCAAAGAAGTATCTTCCCAAGTTTGTGCACAAAGCAGCAGAATTTTTTTACTTTTGGGGGAGACAGGGCTTTGGTGTGTATTCCAGGCTAGTCTTGAACTATGTAGTCCAAGCTGGCCTCAGACTTGTGGAAGTCCTCCTGCCTCTGCATTCTGAGGGCTGGGATTATAGGCACAGGCCACCATGGTGACTGAAAAATAGTATTTGTAACGGAGAAATGTGAAGACTGCATGCATGAAAATATTCCTGTTAGTGACCACCAGTGAGATACTTTGGATTGCAAATCACAGCAGTCCCTGTGAGGACTCATACATAATACTATACAGGTTTTCTACCAATTTATGTCACTATCCCTTACTTGCATTAGTACAATTCACAATGTGGTACTATTTTATAATTACCTTAAATTCATTCTGAAATAATGGTGGTGTACATGTCAGAGTATATAACTTCTTTAGTAAAATTACATCTTTGAAAGAAGAATGATTTTTCTGTGTAATTCAAGCTGACCTTCAAGTACAGTATGTGTATGACCTAGGCTGGCCTCAAACTCAGCTACTCACCTGCGTCAACCTCCTGAGTACTGGGATTACAGGCATGCACCACCACATCAGGCTTCTTTCATACACCTTTTTGAAGTACAAACTGGCAGTTTTTCATCCTATTATTTGTG
The DNA here is from genome assembly GCA_004027595.1 of Dinomys branickii. Classification (NCBI taxonomy): domain Eukaryota; kingdom Metazoa; phylum Chordata; class Mammalia; order Rodentia; family Dinomyidae; genus Dinomys; species Dinomys branickii. The sequence continues at coordinate 12,646 of PVLD010009459.1, read as the reverse complement.
TTTAATTTTTAGAAGCTACAGAGACTTTATTATTTTCTCTATGGACTACTTGCATTGACAGGGCCTCGATGTGAAGTCCAGGCTGGCCTCAAACTTGTGTTGATCCTCCTGCCTCAGCCTCCTGAGTGCTAGTGCTATAGCTGTGCACTACCATACCTAGCTCCATTTGATTAACTACTTCCAAGAGAAAAAGAAAATTTATACAAAACTGACCTAAAGTAGGGCTGGGGTCTAGCTCAGATATAAGGCACATGCCTACCATGTATCAGGTCCTGGATTTGACACCAAGCAACACCCCAAATTCCCTCAAGTCTGATATCAACATTTCAAACTATTGCGAATACTAAACTTTTAATTGCCATCACAAGAAAGCAATACACATTTGTGTTTCACAGTTCTCGGGTTGCTATGCAATACCACTACCAACCAGCCAAGAAAGAAAATTATTCTTCTGGACTCTGTGGGCATTATATATATACATACCTATCAAGAGCTTTAACCTAAAAAGGGTACGAACAGCACTTCTGAATTTGTACATAAAATTGTTTTACTGGTTTTCTGCAAATTCAGCTGCTCTCCAGACTAATACTCTGGAGTAACCACTATTAGTTGGTGTACACAGATCTCACACACAATTTTAAATTTCTGTGACTTGTATACAAAAAAATTTAACAATTTTTCTTGGAATGTCTGTGATACACTTGTCACAGTGAATGGATATTACACATACCGCATCTTCATCCTTATCCTTCAGCCTCAGATCAAAATCACAATCTTTGAGACAGATCATCTTTGGTATCAGGAATTGAACTCAGGACCTCGTGCTTGCCAGGCAGGAGCTGTGCTGAGAATATAACCCCAGTCCTGAGACAGGATCTTGATGTTGCTATGTATCCCAGACAACTGGAGTGAATTTAGGGTGATCCTCTTTCAGAGCCACCTGAGCTCTGAAGTGCTGGGATTATAGGTCTGTCACTATGCCTGGCCAAAAATAAATACATGTTTTTGTTGTTTTTCAAGAAGGGTCTAGCTTTGTAGTAGAGGTTGGCCTAGAACTTCTGGAGATCTTCCTACCTCAGCCTCACCAGTGCTGGGTTTATAGATGTGTAGCACCACATTCAACATGTGTACTTTTCCTGAGACCAGTTCTCTCAAATTCTTTTGACTCCACATCCCAAGTAAGATTACATAGGAAGAAGCAGGCCTAAGTGGTACATTTCTGGGATCTCAGCCACCCAGCTACTTTAGATGCTGAGGCAGGTGCTATGGGCAACTCAAGGAAACTTTGTAGTTCAGCGCCCCTTGGGTTCATCTCCCACTTACCTCTACTCCACGAGTTGAAAGAAAAATACCCGAGGTACAGAAGGTTCATTTGAGCACTCCTGCAATACATACATGTACCCAGTTCTGCCAAGTTCTTTTGCAGACCTGGGGATTGCACTTTTGAACCTAAGCCTTGGCTCTAAGCTATAATCCCAGCTGTTGTTTGTCATCTAGATGGGGCTCAAAATTGTGATCCTCTAGTCGCCCAGAGAGCTGGGACTACAGGCATGCACCGCGGCTGGCCCTTATTTTTGTGGTGAGGAAACTTTACTCTTACCATGTTTTAAGAATACAATGTATTAACTGCAGTTACCATGTTGTATACTCCATCTTTTTTTTTCTGCGACAAGGTCTCACTACATATAGTCCAGGCCGGCCTCCAACTTGTGATCCTGCTTTCAGCCTCGTGTTATGATTAAAGACATGCACCAAGGCACAAGATGGTGCCACGTGTGCAGGTCCCTCTGCTCACTGAGGTACCTGAAGCCTCAGGGAGAGTAGAGAAGCAGCAGGACGAGTTGGAAGGGATCAAGTGAGAACTGGCAGAAGCCCAGGACAGCACACTAAGGCGAGGGGTGCCAGCAGCCTGCACTGTCCCATCCCTAGATGAATAAAGCTTTCAAGTTGTGTAAGATGTGCACCACTGTGCTTCGCTTATGACATTTTTTTGGCGGGGGTGGTCGTGATGGAGGGGTGGTGGTGGCATAGTGGTGACAGAACCCAGGGCCTCTGTACTGAGTTAAGTCCCCAGCCCTTTGTATTTTCAGGCAGTCCAGCTCAGCTGCCCGGACAGGATTCAAATTTTTGATCTTCCTGCCAGCCTCCTAAAATGCTGGGGTTGAAGGACACACCACTGTACTAGGTCCACAATATTTTTCTTACACTTTTAAAACTTGTTTGTGGGCTGGGAATATAGCTCAGTAGCACAGCACCTGGCTGGCAAGCACAAGGTCCTGAATTCGATTTCCTGTACAAAAAAAAAAACTTGCGTCCTTTGCCTGGCACCTCCCTGACTTCACCCCTTTCCTCCAAGTTCCCCAGCTCCTGGGAGTCACTGCTATATATTCTAACTTGTGCAGGGTCAACTGAGATTCCAGAGTGAGATCATGAGACAGCTGTCTTTCCACAATGCTCTCCAAGTTCATCTAATGCTATTGCTAAGGACAGGATCCCATTTTTTTTTTCCTTCCTGCTTTAGACAGGGTCTCACTATGCAGTTCAGGTTGGTCTTGAACTTACAATGATCCTTCTGCCTTAGCCTCCCAAGTGCTGAGATCTTTCTGCTCAGATTGTGTCTTACGTTGTTGCTGGCCTCAAATGGTTGTCCTGCTTCAGCCTCCAAAGTATCTGGGACTTCTGCGCTCTCCACTGCATCCAGATAGTATTTTATTTTTTTAAAAGGCTGACTAGAAAAAAAAAAAAAAAAAAAAAAAAAAAAAAAAAAAAAAAAAAAAAAAAAAAAAAAAAAAAAAAAAAAAAAAAAAAAATTAAAAAATAAATAAATAAATAAATAAAAGGCTGACTAGGATTAAACTGTGTAATATGGGAGTGTGGATAGCCCTTCAACATACTGAGGCCACTTGTTTTGGATGCTGCTGTGTATGGTCCTTTGCCTTTTTCATGACTCAATGCTGTTTCCTACAATGGTTGTATTAATTTAGGCACTCCTGGCAATAGTGTGCATGGTTTCCCTTCTCATACTGGTGTGGTGGCACATGCTTGTAATCCCACCACTTGGGAAGCTGAGGCAGGAGGATCAACAGTCCAAAAACAGCCTATAGCTACATGGCAAGTTCAAAGCTGACAGGCACAACAAAGCAAGAGCTTTTGAGGGAAAAAAAAGTTCTGATCAGATCCTGGGGTTCAAAAGCTATGCTATGCTCCCCACCACCAAGCTGGAAATGCAGCTCAGTGCTCCTTGGGTTCAATGACTGCTTTTCTAGTCTTGGGATTACAGGTGTACACATTTGCTTTTTCTTCAGCATAATGCTGGTACTGAATATTCTCAGGATTTCTTTTTTGGGGGGGGGGTACAGGGAATTGAACTCATGAGCTCAGGCTTGCCAGGCAAGCACTAATGCCACTGAGCTATGTCCCCGGGCCCTCAGGATTTCTAAAACAAAAAAGGTGGGGGTTTTAAAGATCAAACAAGAGGTAAAGATTATATATATGAACCCTAATAAAAACACTGGGGAAAAATGAGTGAGTATTACGAAGTAACCCAGAATGGGAAAACCTTTATGCATGTATTGGAGAGCTGCGGGGAAGAAGTACGAGACAGTCTGCAATGTAGCTGTTGCGGGGCATGGAGGCACACGCTTATAACCCTGGGACTTTCCCAAGCTGCAGCAGGAGGGCCACAAATTCAAGGCCGAACTCAATTATACTACATAGTGCAATCTTCTTGCCTCCTAAAATCGACGTAGTTATTATGTTCCTCCTGTATTAAAATAAAGACACAATCCCATTTTCAAAGAAATTAACTTTTATTTGAAAGGAGACTTCCCCCCACATGGATCATCTACGGACTCTAATACTATACAACAGCCTGCTTAGCCAATGCGCCAATCCCATTAACAGCAAATGAGACAATCGCTCTGGGTAATAAATAAGGGTTGTCCTTCACTGATTAAGGGAATACTTAAAACTTCAATAATTTTAACACAAAAATCACACTTTAAGTTTGTAAAGTTTAACAGATATATTTAAAATACAACATGTTTTGAAGGCATCCACAAGTTTTTCATCTCTAAAAAGTGACTTAATTTTTAGGGTTCAAAAATTACATTCTTCAAAAGAAATGTCCAAGCATTTTCTTCTAAAGCTTCGAACTTTCTACACTCACCTATGACTGTTCCATGCCACCCCAGACAAACCTGACATGACTGAACTACTTCATACGTTACTATCTTCCCCAAAACAAAGTTAACATCAAAACAAAAACGAGTCTGTCATAAATGCAGATTTCTTTTTTGGGCGGGGCAGAGGGGATCAGGAATTGAACTCAGGGCCTTGCACTTGCCACGCAGGAGCTATATCCCCAGCCCCAAATGCAGATCTCTAATACAATGTCTAATACAGTATGTGACACAAAGGTTTCCCTCATATGATTAGTTAGGAGTTAACCCTCCCTAAAGGCAGGGAAAAACCATTTACAAAGCATAACACTGGATTCTTTTTTACTCGATGTTTAACTAATCCAAATGACAATTACATCTTTAAGTGTATTATAATAATAGGGGTGGAAAACAGCAACATAACTGACAAAATGTATATACTAAAACACCAAGAATTTTTTTTAAGGAGTAGGAAGGACAAGAAGCTTGAGGAAATAAGAATTAAAAAATAAAAAAGAAAATTAGGAAAAAAGTCCTTAACTGCAACCATTCTGTTATCAATAGCGTCCTGAAAGAGAAAGCAACAAGAAAGTTAAAATGACTATTGTTTAACTCGCCCAATGTTTTTCCAACTATCAACGTAAGACACAACATATAGTTTTAAGTAAGTCATTTAGAAATTGATTTTATTTATTTATTTATTTATTTATTTATTTATTTATTTATTTATTTATTTTTGCGGTACTGGGGATCGAACTCAGGACCCTGCGCTCGCTAGGCAAGCTCTTATTCCACTGAGCTATATCCCCAGCCCTAGAAATTGATTTTAATGATGCAAAGCTCACGTACTTGGACTATAGGAACGAGACCGTGACCGTGACCTGTACCGGCTATAGTAAGGAGAAGGCGACCTTCTTCTGTAAAAAATGAAAGAGTACTTAGCATAGTACGTCATCAGTCCAGCGAGGCAAATGAAAGTAAAGATTTCTCACCACTCAGAATAATAACGTACCCAAGAAAACCATTTAAGTTCTGTGCCCCAATGGCACTGGAATACTAAGCATATAACGCAACAAAATATAGACAAATGCAGATAAATTTCTGTTCTTAAAAAGTGTCATTTACACATCTCATATATGTAGTCCAGGCTGGTTTTAAGCTCATGGTGATCATCCTCCTGCCTCAGCCTCCCAAGTGAGGTGTGTGCCACCATGCCTAGGTAAATTTTTTGAGACAAGGTCTCACTATGCAGCCCAGGCTAGCCTCAAATTTGCGGCAATCCTCCTGCCTCAGCCTCCCAAGTGCTGGCATTACAGGGTGTGCCATGCCTGGCTATCAAGTTTTTTTAAAAAGGATAAAGTCTCATGCTGCTTAGGCTAGCCTTCCACTTTTGGGCTCCAGTGATCCTCCCAGTAGCTACTAACCAGCCACCACACCTGGCTCAAAAACCCAGGTTTTTATTTATATCCAACAAGCATGAAAGTGTCAAAAAGTACTTCTATTATCCAGTCAGAAAAAGAAATTTCACGTTAAAATATTACCTGTACCGGTAATCATAGTCTTCATATCTGTCATAGCCACGATCATATCCTCTATCGTAGTAAGAATCCCGGCGTCTGCCGCCGCCGCCACCACCACCGCCGCCACCTCCACCACCGCCTCCGCCACTACTGCAAGAAAGTGTAAAAATTGTCAATGCAAATGATTAGTTTCTAGGAACATTTGATACAATGAACCTTTTATGTCAAGTATCTCGCTTTGCTGACTTCCATGGTATTGTTTTGGCTTCTTTATTCATTACATGCTTTTCTATAAAGCCCTATAAAACTAAACTCTATTATAGTAAACTAACACATTGCTCACATCATCAGAACTTTTTCAATGAGGTGAAATAAAATACTGTATTAGGAAATAGTACCAAATGCTAAAATCACGCCTATGACTAACTGAAAGGTGCAAATGTCAAAAATAAAGAAGTAACCTACCCAAATAACCAAAGAGAACCAACTCATCTTTCCATTTCAGCATGTGTGCTGCCGAGGGGAGTGCAAGCCAGCTTGTCTCATACTGAGGGTCAGCACTCAGCTACAAGGGCTGATTAACCCCACGGCAGTGAATCTGAACTAAATCCCTGGTGCTTGCTGTGCTCCACACGCCTAACCACAGGAGCACTATGCATACTTTAGTTTGCTACAGGTGCCTGTTGCCCAAACCCACATTTTCCCCTCAAGTTTCAAATTAAATGAAAATTCTATTACTCTCAAGAAGTATCTCTGTGAATATGGTTTTGTTTATATATTCAAAAATTATAAAAACCCAATGTTTTGTTTAATGGTGATACCTTTTCAAAAACAAAAAATCTGTCCTAGGTATAGAAGCCCCCTGGGCCACTTAAGAACAAAAAAAGAAAAAATTTTTGAAGAATATATGATAATTTTCTAGTATTCAGTAGTTTTTCTATTTGCACACTACCAAGAGAAGAGCCAGGTACCAGGAATCAAACTTATGACCTTGCGCAGCAGGCACTGTTCCGCTGAGCTATAGCCCCAGCCCTGAAGTGTGTTTTTTTTTTTTTTTTTTTTTTGCGGTACTGGGGATTGAACACAGGACCCTGTGCTTGCCAGGCAAAGCGCTTATTCCACTGAGCTATATCCCCAGCCCCCTGAAGTGTGTTTTAATTTACCCTCCTACACAAATATATGCATAAAGTAGTGTATTTATATAATAAGTAAAACCTACATATTAAATACATTGTAAATTTTTTTAAAAAAGAAATGATCCAAAGACTGTAACAAGTTATTTTCTTACATGAAAAAAAATTTAACCTCCCAATTAATCCAAAATTCACACTTTTTTGGAGACAAGGTCTCACTTATGTAGCTCAAAGTGGCCTTGGACTATCTATGTAGTCCAGGTTGGCCCTGAACACATGGAAACCTCCTGCCTTGGCCTCCTGAGTACTGGAATTACAGCTATGTGCCACCATGCCCAGCTATAATCTCCCACATTCTTGTGGACTTCTGGCTCTCACAGTTTAACTCCGGAAATCTGACGGGGGTGGGGAGTGGGAAGCAGTGCTGGGGATTGAACTCAGGACCTTGCACACGGGTAGACGAGCTCTCTACCACTGAGCTACATTTCTAGCCCTAAGAAATCGGAAGCCTTACTGAGTTGGTCTGCCCATGTAGATGCCTGGTGTAGGTGTATGTGCTCTCTTGGTGATAGAATAATCCACACGAATCCTTCTACCATCCAGCTCCATTCCATTTGCCCTTTCCATAGCCTGAAAAGGAGAACAAATGCAGAAAGTCATGCTTTACTTCACCATCCTTGCAGTAATTATTACTTAAAATTAAGCAAAAGGTATTTGGAATCCAAATAAACTTAATTTTGAAAATGGTGCTTGCAGGGAGCACAGTATAGACATTGCTAGACCTCTACATTGCCTAGACTTATTATTTTTTCACTGTCTAGAACTTAAATTTTTTTTTTTTTTTTCAAGACAGGGTTTCACTATATAGTTCAGGCTGGCCTCAAACTCATGGCAATCCTCCTGCCTCAGCCTCCAGAGTTCTGGGATTACAGGCACACGCCATTATGCATGGCTGGAACATACTTAACTCATCAAGAAGATATGACAACCAATGAGATACAAAGACACCTTTAAGGTAACTCTTTTCAGCCTCTTGCTCAGAATGAAGCAATACAGATATATGAATTAAACCTAGTAAGCACTGAGCAACACAGGAGCCTCTTTTTGAGCGCAGGGGTTGGGAAGCACGCAGGGAAGGGTGTGTCTCTCTAGTACCCCAGGCTAATTATCGAGCCTGTAATTTTTCTTACCTCTCACCCCTGAGTAGTTGGGATTACTGACATGTGGTGCTACCATGCCTGTTTTTTCCCCTACCTCCCATTTTTCAGCACTGAGAACTGAATGTTAGGCCCTGACATTGAGCTAAATCCCAGCTCTTCTTTTGTAAAATTTTGAGACAGGGTCTAAGTTGCTAAATTGCTGGGAGTGAGTCTGAAATTGTGATCCTCCTGCCTCAGCCTCCCAATGTGCTGGCATTGCAGGTGTGTACCACCACACCTGGCTCTAGCTAATTCCTGGTTTAATTGAACCCCACCAACTCAAGACTGTACTTCTTGCTGGTCACAGAGATACAGATCTGTAATCCAGGCTAACAAGGAGGCTGAGAAAATATATGAGATTTGACATCAGCTGGCAACTTCACGTGTCCATGTTTCAAAATTAAAAAGATGGGGTCTGGGGATATATAGTTCAGCATGCAGTGTCTGACTGGCAAGCTTGAGGTCCTGAGTTTGATACCTGGTATGCGCACGTACACGCGCACGTGCGCACACACACACACACACAGAGTTATACTCCTAGAAGATGAAGATTTTTTATTTTTCAACTTCCCAATCAGTTTCTGCTGGGTATGGTGCTGCACAGCTGTAGTCTCACCACCTAGGTGGCAGAAACAAAGGGATAGCCACAAGTCTGAGAGTAGCCTGTGTTACACAGAGTTTAAATAAAGGACATCTTGGACTACATAGTGAGACCCCGTCTCAAAAAAACCAAAAACATAATAAAAATAAATAAATAAAAATTCATACAAATAAATAAAAATGTTTCTTAAGCTCCTTTTCCTCAAACTGGCGTGAGGAGTTTACACATACCAATTTTCATTTTATGCATGTCAATAGCCTTGAGAGTTTTGCAATATAGATACTTCAGTTAAAGCATTTCAGAAGGTTTAAGTAAAAAGACTGGGACATCACAGCTACAGAAAACGAAGTACAAAATTCAGGAGCCCTGTATAATTCTGGGGTTGGGAGTACTGAATTTCAGTCTGGGTAACTCAAACTAAAAACTGCAGTTCAGTGGATAAGCCGACTACTAGGTTAGCCATTACTTAAATTGTTATATCGCCACCTGGTGGGCTCCAAGTAGAAAAGCCTTTATACATGAGCTTATTATTGCCCATAGGCATTAGTCACAATAAATACAATGATCATTGAACGCAAATGGAAATATTTACAAGAAGTTTTAGAACCCATGTAGCCATTCTTACTTTATCCAGAAATAAAGCAAGAGGACAACTGAACCCAAGCCTTCACAGAACTACATTCTCTTTTTTAAAAAATTTAAATTTTGAGACAGGGTCTAAGTCACTGTTACCCAGTCTGAAATCACTCTTGTGATCCTCCTATTGCAGGGTCCTACAGTGCCGAGATTACCACGGTTGGCTCTACTATATTTTTTCCTTCTTTTTGGAGATAGGGTCTTCCTATGTAACCCAGGCAGGCCACGAACGCACAGCGATCCTCCTGCCTCAAGCTTCTAAGTGCTGGGATTACAGGTATGCACTCCCCCACCTGGCATGCTCTAGTATTTCTAAATTATACTTTTAGCCACCCTTTAATTAAGGATAGGAACAAACAAATCATACATATATAACCAAAAAAAAGTATGATATTGGAGAATGAAGATATTAGATTGTTACATAAATGACTTACAGTCAAAAGTATTACTTTGTTAGATTTATTCAGGGTTTCTGTCAACCCTGGCACTATTAACATTTTGGGCCTGCTGAATATATGCTGTTAAAAGAGTCATTCTCTATACACTGCAGGAGTCTCTCTACCTCCTTTTTCGATCAGGCTCTGCTACCTGGCTGGCATGAAACTCATAGGTTCAAATGGGCCTTGTGCCTCAGCTTCCAGAGTAGCATACTGCAGTGCTGTACAATCTTTAATGAAATCTCTGGCTTCTATCCACTACTACCAATCCCATTTATATTTGCAAAGTTTTTTTGAGACAGGGTCTTGCTATGTAGTTCAGGCTGGCCTTGAACTCACAGTGATCCTCCTACCTCAGTCTCCTGAGTGCTAGGATTACCAACTCCAGAGTTGTAGTTAAGCCAATTTTTGTTTTGATTGTTTATGTTACAAGTATCAATGTTTTACTTTCAACTACAGAGCACAACTGATAAATAAAGAATAGAAAAACAAAGTTCTGTACTTGGGAAGCTAATTTTAGACACAAAATTATCCTGTTTCAAGCATCAAAATAGTTTAAACAAAACACACACTTCACTTTTTCCATTAACTCAAACATAGCTCATTTATAACAAGGGCAGATTCCATTCAGGACATACCTATACCAGAAAGCTCAAGCTGGAAACTCCAACTGTGGACATTCTAATGGAATGACTGAGGCTGATTTTAAATCATAGACAGAGAGAAAATAATACTTACAGAAACAGGAATTAAGTTCTTTTCTTTTCCAGTGAAGCAGACTAACCCAGGGCCCTTAGGCTAAGTCCTCTACCACTCATTATAGCTCCAGCCTGAAAAGTTAACTTTTAGTAGTAATGCAATACCATTATCATGCATATTAAACAATTTCAACATGAAAATTGTAAGAACAAATTTACCTCTTTTGAGTCATCTATTCTCTCAAAATACACAAAAGCAAACCCTCGAGATCGCCCAGTTCGCTGATCATAAACCACATTGACACCACTCAGTGGTCCATATCGAGAAAATACTTCACGAAGATCTCTCTCTGTTGTATACAAACTGAGGCCAAACACTCCAAGACAAGTATTGGGATCTGGATTTGCCTATTGATTGAATAAAGATGTTATTACAAGTTTAATTAAAAGACCTAATTAAAACCAAAATAGTCATGCATGGTACTGCACTCCTGTAATCACAGCACTCAGGAGGCTGAGGTAGGAAGGCTGCTACAAGTTCAAGGCTAGCTGGGAATATATAGTAGGTTCAAGGCCAGCTTGTACTACATAGGGACACCTTGTTTTAAAAAAAAAAGCACATCAAAATACAACAGTACATTGCTTTGTTTAGAATATATACTGTTTCTAGTCATTTGGAAGTAAGTTTTTTTTTTCTTTCCCCTTGTATGGGGAACTAATAAACCTTTGGGCTCCAAACATGCTATGCAAGTGCTTCACTAATGAGCCACATCCCCAGATGCTATTTTCTTTTGAGACAAGGTCATGTTTTCTTCCAGGTTGGCCTTAAACTCCCAGGCCAGCCTCCCACAGTATTGGGATTATTAGGCCAGTACACCCAACTTTTCTTTTTTAAATTTTGAGACAGTCTTGCTAAATTGCCCAGGCTGGTCTTGAACTTGCAATTCTCTTCTTTGAGCTTTCTGAGTTGCTGGGATTATAGGTATATGCTATCAACCTAATTGGAAATAAGACTTTAAGAAAAACTGAGGCTGATAAAAAAATCATTTTACAGTTCACATAACAATTCACTTTCTTTGGAGTAGTTTTGCCAGAGCCTGAATAAAAAGATTCCCACTCTCAGCATGTATTCTATGAATTCACCCTTTGCATCCCTGATAGGTAATATTTAATGTGGCCTCCTTAGAACCACTGATTTTTTTTTTGGTGTTTTTTTTTTTTTTTTTTTTTTTTTTTTTTTTTTTTTTTTTTTTTTTTTTTTTTTTTTTTTTTTTTTTTTTTTTTTTTTTGTCTTTTTGGGACAAGGTCTCACTATGCAGTTTAGGCTGGCCTTGATCTCACTTTGTAGCCCAGGTGGGTCTCTAACTCACAATGATCCTCCTGCCTCAGCCTTCCTAGTGCTGGGATTACAAGCGTGCACCACCACATCCAGCTGCAACCACTGATTTAGATACATCTATTTTTCCTTCTTTAGCAAGGATATTCTTTCAGTGTTCTCCTGATCCGTATTTTAAGATTAAATTTCTAGTGCTCATTCTATAACATGATAGCCTGCCTCAGAGATGGTAGGAGTATTACATACTGAACATAAATGTTAGCTATAATTACTACTTAGGCTTTGGTAGTCTCTCTGTGAGTTACGCAGGGCATTGGATTCACTGACCTATATACCCCTGGACATTTTTTATTTTTCTTTTATAGGAAGTCTCAGTGGCCCAGGCAGGGCTCAAATCTGTGATCGTCTCCTTTCTTGGTGTTATGGTTGATATACTGTGTCAACTTGGGGAGTCTGGAGGTTTAGCTGAGTGACTCAGAAGGAAGCCAGGGTGCTTACTTTGTACACATCCTGAGCCTGTGGAAGAGGAGGGCATGGAGACTGTGTGAGAGCTGTTTACAATGTAAGGGTAGCAAAGAGGCTGCTTGCAGCCATTCCTCCCTTTTTGCTGGTTGCTTTTGCTGTGCTCTGCTGCCATTTCCTCTGCCATGTGCCACCCTGCCTCAGAACCAGCCACGTATGGACTGAAACCTTCACAAACTGTAAGCTAAATAAACCTTTCCTTCCTTCATTTTGGGCGTTGGGTATTTTGTCTCAGCAACAAGAAAAAAGTAACCAAGACACTCAGCCTTTCAGAGAGCTTGGATTACAGGTGTGTCCTAACACACCTGGCAAGATTTTGATATTTTGCCTTCTTTCCATGATGGTGAAATGTATCACAATATTGTTCTCTTACCTCAGTTTATGCTTTTCACTTTAATTCCTGA
>PVLD010009458.1:0-76952 GCA_004027595.1 Dinomys branickii | reverse complement strand
GCAGGCCGCCGAGGCTCAAGGTGCTCACAGAGGGCGTTCAGGGTGGGAGCTGAAGCCCAGTAACTCAGTTCATGCTTCCTGCTTGATGTTGGAGTGAGAAGGGCGTGGGGCCGTGTGAGCCACCTCCATCTGCAGCTCTCTCTTGCTGTTGTGCTCCAGTTCCCGTTTGTTCCTTGGCTGGATCCCTGGGAGTTGCTGTGGCTCTGATGTTGCTGCCGATGCACCCCACCGCTCCCCACTGGCAGCCGCCCTTAATTTTTTTTTTAAACCTGGAATCAAAACCAGGCAAAAAAAAGACAAAAAAAAAAAAAAAAAAAAGTAAGAAACCTGGAATCAAACTTAGGACTTTGCCCTTGGCAGGCAGGTGCCATGCCTCTGAGCTATATCGCTGGCCTGTAACTTTATAAATAAAGGTCTGCATATTGTAAATGCATAGTGAGACCCATGGAAAGATGCTTATTAAAATAAAAAAGTTGTCCTTTCAGGTGATTTCAACTTTGTACAGTTTGTAAAATCACATTTGGGGAAGTGGAAAGGATACTTAAAATACTTAAAAAGTCGAACTAGTGGGAGGCAGGTCTAGAATATCATAATTAGCCATCAATTTAATCCATTTTATTGAAGAAAAATTGTTAAAGAGGGTGATTAATATAAAGCACAGAAAAAATGAGGCTGACATCCATAAACACCAATGACCCTTCAGAGTCAATAATGAAATGTTGGCTATGGTAGTGGTGGTGTCTAAAAGACAGAGGGTGAAAACCATGCAAAAAGTAAAAGAGTCCCTTTTTTAGAATTGTCATCCAAATTGGAAAGTCGCTCTTCAAAAATCAAGAGTAGCAGAGTCTCAGATGGTGGGATTGTTGACACAATAGCACAAGAAAACATAAACATTTACCAGGCATTGGTTTCCCAGTAAGAAACTGAGACTCAGAAAAGGGCGCTCAAGGGCTGGGGATATAGCTCAGTGGAATAAGCGCTTGCCTAGCAAGCACAGGGTCCTGAGTTCAATCCCCAGTACCGCAAAAAAAGAAAAAAAGAAGGGCGCTCAGAGCTCTTCTCCCCCCACAAAGAACTGAAGCTGCACTTCCCCCAACTCCCCATTCAGTACCATACTCTCCTCAGTCTCTGTCCTGTCAGTCAGGGCCCAGCTTCTATACATCTACAGCTATGGAACTGAGATCTGACCACTCATTGCCTCTCCTCAGCAAAAGAGCGAGCAAATTCAGACGGCACCTCCCCATCCTGTGCCTTGGAATCTGCAACTAGTCATTTATGATCAAAACCAATATTAACTCCAAATCCCTTGTGTGATACTACTTGCACCAAGAATCTGAGAATTTATGATCTTAGTAATTAGATTTTTTTACCCACAGTCATTGAAACCACCCAATAAACCCCCAAAATTTTGGTGCTCTATTTTTTTTTTACTTGTGTATAGTGCAGTTTCAAACAAAATTGGGACAACTTTGTACAGTACCAGGTGACTTATTAAATCTGGTGCTGACATGATGTAATAACCTTGAATAGCCTTGCTTTCAAAGGGTTTTTCTGGTAGACTTCTCTGGATGAGTCCTTGAGAATCCTACTACTACCTGGGGAGACTAAGGAAAGGTCTGGAGCCTTCTTTGTATGAGGAAATCCCGAATTTGTTTAGAACTTGGTGAAAGGCTCGACAGTCTCAAGTCCAAAGATAAATTCAGTTTCCTCAGTTTCCTCTTGGGTATTGCTTGGGTTTCTCTGAAGAACTGTGGCAGCATGAGAACATTTTAATAGGAAACTCCTTCCTTTGTGACATCATCAGACAGAGAAGTAGCTAAGGGGACTCTAAGAACAACAGCCAGTTTGATGGGAGCTCAAGAACAGCAGCTTTTAACAGTGAGGGTAAATAATAAGGCTTCAGTAAAATTCTGAAGACAAGCTCGCTGGTAAAATATGGCATCTGCACAGAAGGGCACAACCTTTCGGATACTTAGGACAAATAAATCTGGGTCCAAGGTAGCACATAGAGAGCATGAGTTTATTAGCTCTCCCTCCCAGCGGGGACACAGGTATATTTTTCCCACAAGCCAGCGAAGTGCTGACATCTCTCAGAGACCCTCTTCCCCGCAAAGAGCTGAAGCTGTACCTCCCACCACTTCCTATTCAACATCATACTCTCCTTACGCTCTGTCCCCTCACTCAGGGCCCAGCCTGTATTCAACATCCACCCCTAGGGGAACTGAGACCCGACCACGAGTTCCCTCTCAGCAAAAGAGCCAGCAAGTTCAGACAGCACCTCCCCATCCTGTAAGCACACATCGGAATGTCAAAGAGGGAGCAAGTCGAAGAGTGTGTGAGATGAAGCCAGGGCCTGAGGTTAGCTATTGCACCTCATTCACCCCAGATGCCAAATCCTCCCGCCGCTTGAGTTTCATAGATGAGAAGAATAACTTAGTATTAAAAATCTTACCAGAAGACTCACCCTCCAAGGTCCAGAACCCCCAAGGGGTCAGAGTTCCTCGTAGGATTTCAACTTACCCAAAGGATGAAGCAGTACAAACTGAGCCCATTGGAAAGATTTTGACTCGTGGGGTTAGATCTCCAGGGGGTCCCACCAGCCCAGAGCGCAGCAGCACTCACCAGGCAGCTCATAGAAGGAGTCCTGGCCAAGAGTCACAGGTGGATCCTCAAACCTCAATTCCTCCAGAACCTAAAGCCTTGCATAGGAATATGAAATTGGCATCATCCCTTAAACTCTCTGTCCTTAGAGATTTAGATGGTGAACATCGAGTTCCTCCTGTATATTCAGAGCCTGAGTCTCTCTACAAACATTCTGTCTACACTGAGACCAAGCCCTCCTCAAAGGTCTTAGTATCACCAGATGTGGAGCCCAGTGTGAAATCCTTAACCCGGGACAATGAAGTCAGCCGCAGGGTCACCAAGTCCTCACCAGGACAGTCAGTGCAGTCAACTCTTCGTGGTACAGCCCAAGCAGTGTCTGAGAGCCCTGGAAAATCTCTTCTGTATGCCATTCCAGAGTCCAACTCTAAGCAGCAAATCCAAAGACCTGCAGAAACTAACTACATGTCCTCAGGACCTGCAGTTGGCTATCCAGAACCCTTCCGAAAGCACTCTGTTCATGCAGAGCTGGAACTGACTCCTCGGCCCTTACCCCCTCGATCCTTACCCAAGTATGGTCCTGACTCCTCATGGTGGGCCTTACTGAATCCTCAAGGTGAAATGGCCCAAAGCTGGCCAACAACATCTGATTTTGAGCCTAAGTCCCTTCTTCCCCTCGACATTTTAGAGTCTCTTTATGAAATGGACTCAATTCCTTTATGTGAGGACATGATATTCCAGAGAGAGAAGGCAAGTCCACCACTACTATTATCACCGAAGGAGTCTTCAAGCCAGTTACCACTGAGGGAAGTGCCACAGGACATCAAGCACACCAGCAAACACCCCAATCAAAGGTTTAATGCTTTCTTCCTGGGTATGTGAAGAAGACTGCCCAGGTGCAGCTCTAATTTAGTGAGATGGGACACTGGGGTGGGCAGGAAAGGTGCTCTCTTCAGTCTTGGCCACAGGGCTGCTCTTCTGCCAATGCCAAAGCCACTGCTATTCTTGAGCCCAGTGTTCTATGCCTTCCTTGCCAGCTTCTGAGCTCCAAGCTAATGACATCAATGATACCTGTGACAGGCATCAGGCATTGACTCTTTCAGGCAGGCAGTGCTGCTTAAGTTTTCAATGGAATGTAGTAGACAGTGTTTTGCAGGGTCTGAAGCTGATTCCTGACAGTGGAGATGAAGAACTGCGCAGGGGTGAGGGCTAGTAAAGGCTGTTCTAAAGGATAAGGGTTTCAGGGAAGTATTCTGGCATCACAGTGGAATAGGTGGGGTGTAGATGAGCTGGGACTTGGGATTCTGGGAGGAGAAAAGTGTTAAAAGTGGCACAGAAGAAGGGTGGAAAAAGAAAGACGGGGAGTGGGAATGTGATATTTGGTCATAAGTGGGAGGGGGTTCTTGGAGAAGATCAAGCCCTGAGTGTGCCTTTGGGTGGAGACATAAGCTAGAAGGGAGACATAAGCAGTTTGTGTTGGGGGGAAGAGCTGTCATTTGACAGGAAAAAGCAACAGTCTCTCTGTTACTTTTAGATGTCTCTGAGGAAATGCAAAATCGAATCATCTGGTGGCTAAAAGGTCTGTGCTTTTCTCTCCTATGGGTCCACTGTGGGCCCTGGGGAGTAGCAGTAGTCAGAGGGTGGCCTCCATGGTTCCATTATTTTTTTATTTTTTGTCTTTTTGAGACAGGGTCTTGCTATGCAGTTAAGGCTGGCCTTGAGCTCACTTTGAGGCCCAGGCTGGGCTTTAACTCACAACGATCCTCCTGTCCCAGCCCGAGTGCTGGGATTATAAGCGTGCACCACCATGCCCGTTCATGGTTCTATTATAGACCTGGGGTTTAAGGTGAATATGTGCTGGAGCTTTGACCTAAGGGAGCAGAGGAAGGTTTCCTCTTGCCCCAAGTTCCATCATTAGAGCTATCCATTTGGAGATTTGAACTTTAAGAGTTTCCTTTGAATGAGAAATCACTTCCAGAGTGAAGGATGATTTAAGTTCTCATTGTCATTTACAGTAGAGGCTAGCAGGTGTTACCTGTCATGTGCTAAAGCAAAACAAACCAAGCAAACTATCCATTTCATGGTCTTGCTCAGGGGAGAGTACACACTAGTTCAGGCTGGGGCTCTTTTTATGTGTCTCTTTGGTTCCTCAGAGCCCTCCTCAAGTCCCCTCCCCATATCTTGAGTGTATTTAATGGGTACTGTTCAGGAAGATGTCCACAGATGTCTGGGCTGTCCCCTTGAGGCCCTCAGTGGTTCTTGAAGGCAACTCTAGAATCCTTAAGAGAAATGTCTGCAGGTTGCATGAACCATTTCATTTTTGTTTCATTTTTACTCTTGAACTGTCTGGCGGCAGTGGAAGGTAAGGACTAGATTTCACAGAGTGAATCTTGGCAGCCAGGAGTTTTTGATTTGAGGACTGTGGCCTGAGTTAAACTCTGTGCTGTGAACATCAGAGGTCTGAGCTCTGGATGGAGAAGTTCCTGGGTAGAAGAGAGCCCTTGGAAGGTAACCCAGTCCCAACCAGAATGAGCCCTCTGAACCATGGATAACACAAAGCAGAGAAGAAGCCAAGCTCCCTAAAGTAGGTGTGTAATAAAGTGTGGATTCAAAAATTGTCTTACTGGGTTTGAACCCTGGCCAACTGTTTCCTGACCATGACCGTGGGTAAGTTATTTTACTGCCCCAAGCCCCCGTTTGCCGATATTAGATGTGAAAATGGATTCCTCTTAGGTTATTGTGAAGATTAACCGAGCTATTACATGGAAAGCACTTAGCATGGTGCTTGGCAACAGGAGACACTCCGTAACTGTTGTTACTAGGAAGGGACTTGGGCCAGATTATGCCAAATTCCACTGGGCATCTTCAGTAAAATTCTCTTTTTCTCTTCCTGTTGGCAATTTCTGAATTCCATTTGCTGCCCGGTGGGAATGCCTGGCTTCTACTCCGTTACCACAGATGAGGAGGTAAGAATGCCCCTGGGAGGCTATTTTCAGTTTCCCTGTGCTCCTGCCCCTTGTCCAAGTCCCACTCCTGTCCTCTCATGGAATGGGATATGAAGGGAGACACTGCTGCTCCCTGTGCTTAGTGACATTGTGCACTGCATAGGGACACCTGAGTTCCACTTGCTAAGCTGTGTATATTACTTGTGCTGTACCTCCCTCCAAGGGAGATTTGCACAAAAGTGCCATATGAACTATCTGAAGCTCTGGAGAGAAAGAATAGAGATCTTTCGGGTGATGATAAATATTGCCAAATGCTCTGTGAGAAGACTGGGCAGCCATGGGTTGGATTAGTCCCCATCTGGCTCTCCCCTCTCCTGCCTGGGACACTCCAGAAAGGGGCTGCTTTTCTGGGTTATTCACTGTCTGGGCCCTCAGTCTGGAAAAGGTGGGCTCTGCTTTTAGCAGGTCTGTCCTAAATTTGGCGGTGTCCTGATTTTACAGTGCATTTTTAGTTCCCATAAGTATTTTCTTTCCTTGGCCTATGTTTGATAAGATGGTCAGAGCTTTTCCTGCTTCTGTTCTTTATCTCACCATTTCCCTGTCTTATCCAAAGCCTAGCAGTGGCCTCTAACAGGCCTCATCCACAGGCTGACTGGCCTAGGATGAACAGCAGTTGACCACAGATGGAAACCAAATGGGGGCTGGGGAGCACAGCCTGAGCTCTCATAACAGAACAGCTGAAGGGGAGGTGTCCAGGAATGTGGCTGCCACCCCCTCTGCTGGTATGAGTTCTTATCCAGCCCAAGGCCCTGACCTTAGCTGTAGGTGGGAGCTGCCACTTTTAGAGATTATCACCCATGAAAAACAGGACCCTCCCTCCCTCCCTTCTTTCCTTCCATCCTCTCACCCTCTTCCTTCCTCCCTTCCGTTGATAATTGTATTCAGATACCTAGCACTGTGCTAGGAGCTTTTGGAGGAACTTCCCAACACATATACTCTTGGACTTTGAGAAACTGACCACCTGGGTCATGCACACAAGACATTTAAACAACAGTATGCAGTACTGTGTTCAAATGGCAAATAACAGCTGGGAGTGGTGGCATATGCCTTTAGTCCCATCACTTGGGAGGCTGAGGCAGGAGGATCATTGTGAGTTTGAGACCAGCCTGGGCTACAAAGTGAATTCAAGGCCAGCCTGAACTACATAGTTAGACCCTGTCTCAAAACAAAACACACACACACACACACACACACACACACACACACACAGTGAAACAGAACAGACTATACTCTTGGAGGGTCTTAGAAAAAGGGAGTCAGCAAGAGTTAGTAGGAGGTGTAGGCAGGGGGAGATATCTTAACATCTGGCCTCTTGCTCACCCTTAATACGAGTTTGTACCTCTCAGAATGTGTGCTATTTCTCTTCATTCAAGATACGATTTTTTGGACTGAGCAGGCTCTTCCCTGTTCATCCCCACTCTCACTCCCTTTTTCTTTGCATCTTGTTTTAGTTTAGGAAGTCAAAAGCCTTGGCAGCAAGACAGCTCCTTCCCAAAATAGCTCTTATCCTGTCTGGATCATTACAGCTCTCCAGCTCTGTTCAGAAGCAGAACTTTCCCCAGATGCTGGGAAGGAAAGGCTCCCAGGCAGCTAGGCTGCTGGTCTTCTCTGGCTCTCTGAGGTAGGGTGGCTTGAAGGTTCAGGTAGCTTCCCCATAGAATATAAGCAAGCTAGGCTTTCCCTAGCCTGTCCGAGGCTGCGTGAGCCCCCAGGCTGGAGACTCAGGCTGGTGTTCAAGGTCTGGGGTTCCTCTGGCCTGGGAATGGTTTACTACTTCAGGTTTCATTCCCAGTAGGAATTCTCTGGTGGTGTAGCCCCAGCACTTGGCTTATGGAAGAACCTTCACAGGCTCCTCCGGGTCCACAGCTGGGAGTGGTGCCTGAATCAGCCCATATTTCTTTTTATGTCTCCCAAATAACCCCTCAAGGCCTTATTTTCTCTTATTTTTTCTTTCTTTCTTTCTTTTTTTTTTTTTTTTTTTGAGATCTGGTCTCACTATGTAGTACAAGCTAGCCTTGAACTCACTTAGGTAGCCCAGGCTGGCCTTGAGCTGGTGATCCTCCTGTCTCAACCTCCCAAGTGCTGGGATTACACCATGTCCAGCAAGGCCCTATTTTTTTAAGGAGTGGGAGAGATAGATGCTTCTCACCCCAGAATTAGGATACTAGGGCCTAGAGTCTCCCCAAAGGAGGTTTAGTAGACTGAGGAAAAGCACTCTTGATGATGCTGGCTTTGTTTTGGTGTTTTGTTGGGTCAGCAGGGGCTGCCTTCTCACCCATCCCTGGGGAGTTCCTGAAAATAAGCAGTTTTTGACAAGAGGGACTGTCCTAGCCCCCATATCCTGTGTCTTCAGGATACCTGATGACTCACTGTGGATGTGACTTCTCAAGCTGTCAGATAACCAAGTGGTTTCCTCCTTGCTATATCTATCAATTATGCAAGAAACTGACTCTGGAAAACAGGCCAGGAACCAGAGGAGGCTGTCTCAGTATACCTGAGGCAGACCTGTGTCACTAGTGTAACATGTCATTTGACTCCTGAGGGGTAGGTATGTCAGCCTTCTTTTGGTTCCTAAACTGAGGGACCTTTTGCTGAAGGGCGCTTCGTCTACCAAAGGAAACTCAAAGCCTCTGAGGAACCTGAGGAGTCTCTGCATTCCTGGATGATGACAGGATCCTAGGATGTGGCCTGTCTGAAAGGAATCCTGGAAACTGCCTTTCCCGCTTCTCCCATTCCTCTGGCTTTGTACAGAGGCTCAAAGCTGAGGGGAAAGGGAATTATCTTTTGTTTGATTGTATTTTTTTAAAATAGAATGCTTCATGAATATGCACGTTGTCCATGTGCAGGGACCATGCTAATTTCTCTTGTGTGGTTCCAGTTTTAGTGCTGAAGTGAGTACTGTATTTTTTGAGACAGGGTTTTACTATGTAGTCCAGGCTGGCACTTTACTCATCATGTCGCCCAGGCTGGTATTGAACTCGGTGATCCTCCTGCCTCAGTCTTCTGAGTACTAGGATTATAGGCATACGTCACCAGGCTATGAAAGGGGAAGGGAATTATTGAAATGGAGCCAAGAAAGAGGATTGCTAAAGCGGAGCAGAGCAACTGAAAATGGGGCAGGGCACCTCAGGGGCTTTTTTCATAGCAGCTTGACCCCCCCCCCACCCCACTACATAGCTTCTTAGGAAGCAGGCATTGTATGCTGTCAAGTGGTCCTTTATTCATGTAAAGCTACGATGGGCAGCCAGTTTCAGAGCAGGATGGGAGGCTGGTGACCTCTAACCATGACTTGCTAATATAGGGGCAAGCGAGGTTGACTAATTTATAAAGGTTTAGCACTGAAATTGCTGTGTAACAGGAACCTCCTTCAGCCTTGTGCAAAACTGAGACAGCCCTACAGAGCAAGATGTGGTATGCTCTGCCCTAGCAACTCCTGGAGGTTGACTCCGCTGGGTGGAGGTGACTTCCTGTTTTCATGGTGAGACCTGGGAAGGGTACTCTTTTGGGCTGTGAAAGGGAGACAGGAAAATGTGATGCCTTCCTCTTGGTCTTGATGGCAGAACTGAGACCAGACTCCCTTAGTGTTTTTTGTTGTTGTTCTACCCAGAATGACCTCACACAAGTGAAGAACTTGCCAGATTCACTTTGGACTTCCTGATGTATTTTCAGAAATTACTTGGTTCCCTGACTGGAATCCTTCTTAAACGTATCTTTCTGTCAGAGTACTCTGGTGGATGTTTGAAATGGTAGGTCTTCCAAGTAAGAGGAAGAATCATAGTAAGTCTGGGTAGATTAGGCAGGGGCATACTTGGGTCAGGAAGACAATCTGTTACCCAGAAGCCACTCTGACAGCTGCTCAGCCAGAAGAAGGCTGTCCTGCGTGGCAGAGATGGCCATGTCTCTTCACCCTCCTCTGCGCAGCTGCCTTTGGCTCAGCTGCTGTGGAAGCAGCAGCAAGAGACAGCTGCACCTTGGGGGCTGAATGAAGGCCTGGAGGAGGGGATCAGAATGTGAGGCAGTTCATGAGAACATCGCAGGCTGGGAGACTGAATAGGACTGGGCCGGCAAATCTTCCTTGGTGCATCTCAGGCAAAGTCTTCTAGCTCCAAGGGGGTCTCCCTAGTGGCTATTTTCAGGAATTTGGGTCAGCAGGTCTGAGAGACCAAGACCTGCTTTCTAGAGATGGAGTGGTGACCAGTGGTGCACAGGTGGCAGCGGGACGGTCATTCCAGTGTCACTGTAGTCTAAGGCATTGCTCTGGTAGTCTCTTCTGCCGTCTGTCTCCATCCATCACACACACGTGTGCAGTCCTACTCCTTTGGAAGGAAGACATTTGAAATAGTCACAGTTGACAGCAGTTGCTTTGGTGTTGATAATTTTCTCATTAGCAGTGATGATAACTACCATTAATTTTAGTGATTGTGCCATTTTGTGCTAGTGGATCTTTGTAGCAACCTATGAGGTGGACTTCTTTTTCCCTGTTCCACAGATAAACTGAGCTCAGCTTGTTCATCAAAGCTGGGAGCAGTTTAAGGAGCATCTTTTTTTTTTTTTTGGAAGCATCTTATCCTAGGGATTCAATCATGTAGTGTAGATATGTCCTTTTTCTGCAGCCACGTCTTCCTGGAAGATGACCTCAATATTTTAGCAGTATCAGGAATTGTGAAGGAAAAGGTTTTAGTGGGAGCAGTTTCAGTGTCTTTGCATGTTAATTTTGAGACAGCGAGATAAACATGAGCTTAAAGCAGTAATTAATTAAGGGTGAGTGATGGGTCAGTGAAGGCCAGAGCCTCAAGGCTTGTCTGTGCTCTAAAATCGGAGTGGAGAGCTAATCGATGTGTCCTTTTAGTCCCTCCATATTGATCAGCCAGTTCCTGGGGGCATGGGCCTAGTCATGTGGGCAGAAATCATATCACATGCTCACATGTTCCCTGAATTGAAGAGCAGAGGTTAAAATAGAAGACATTCTGCTGCCCTTGAAGGGCTTGTGGTTAATTTGGGAGAGAAGTCTATAGCTGGGTCATTTGAAAGGGTGTGGGCCTCCAAGGACAAAGCAAAGCCTAGTGAAGGAGCCAGCATGGCTTTGAGCCTGGGAAGTCTTGGAGGACAGAGGCCAGGGAGGGACAGGTTGTGGCTCAGTATGGTGAAGACCTTGATATCTCAGGTGCTGAGGTTGCTGAGGTTGAAGGGCAGTTGTTAGAGTCAGTGAGATTTTGGCATGAGAGATATTCAAACAGAGGCTGGGAAGGCAGAGGGCTTCTTGAAAAGAATCAGGCATTTGATGGGTAGTCAGTCATATGAAGAGGTATGCAAGTCCCTTCCAACCCTGAGCTGCTGTGGTCTTGTCCTCCTTCCAAGGAGGTGTGAGAAGTTGCTTTCCAGTACTCTTTGGCTCTAGAATACCTCTCTCTGCAGTGGTTCATCAGGTGTGAGGAAACAGTGCTTCCCAACCTTGCCACCAACACCTTACGTGCTCTAGGAATGTGGAACAGTAGGCAGCAGGTGGAGAAGGAGTAGGCTTAAGGTGCTTTGGTTTCTTGCCATTGCACAAATCTTGTGGGACAAACTGGCTGAGGTTTTCGTAAAAGACACAACTCGGTGATGGCCCATTGGCCCCACCATGGCTCTCTGATTATATTGCCAGTGAGTTATCCACTTCTAGGGGAAGGGAGGTACATTTAGTTCTTGTATCGCCTAAGGGAAACAGCTACCGAGAGGCAAAAGTAGTCTTTGCTGGTCATAACCTCTGCAGATCTGAAATCCTGATTTCTTTGTAGTAGTTATTCTTTATTCTGGGCTTTGAACCTGGGGCCTGGCTTGGCCGAAGTATAGTCTTCTTGCTTAGCCTCTGTGTCATACAATCTTCACCAGTGGGTGGGCAGGAAAGACCCAGTGGTGGGCGCCAGGAGGTTTTCCCTACAGACTATGTTGGTCTGACCTAAATAGAGGAGTGAGGACCGCAGGCTGAAGCCATGGTTGCTGAATTGAGTTTTTCCGAGGATTGATCCTCTGTGCCAAGCTAAGTGTCCAGCCCCTAGGCGCTTAGCTCCCTACGCTAGCAGTACCTTGGGGAATCGTACTCTCATCAGGGACATCAATGCCTATGGGATGTTGAATTTCAAGGGAGATCCAGAGCTTCAAGAACTGAATGGTGTTGAGGCAGAGTTGGCCAGGCCACCTGCCAGGTGGAGGTGGAAAAGAACATTCAGTCATCAGTGACTTATGCAGGGGCTGCTGTGTCTTGTTCTGCTTCTGACCAGGCTTGGGACCCTGTTTCCATCAATGCAGAACAAGAGAGCTGGAGATGGGGGAGTCCAGGCTCCTTCTTTGAGGGAAAAAGAGGCCCGGGAAGTCCTGTGGATTTGAAGACATTGAAATATGCATGGTAATTCATGGGAACTTAGGCTAAAACCAAGTTCTGTCAGAACCCTTTAAATGATACAGGGTTAGCATTCAGGGCCTGTGCAAGAGGAATGAGCCAGCATGTCCTCAGCTTTTATTTGACCCAGCATGCCTTATGTTAGGCCTATGCTTCAGGGTTAGGAAGGGTCTGTGGGCCATCAAGACTCCGTGATTCTTGATTTGGAGCTGAGTTCCACAGCCTCAGGCTTCTCTTCTCTCAGGGAAAGTTGGCCCCAATTTGCACGGGACACACATAGCCTCTGGAACCTGAGAAGCAGGTGCTAGAGGAGAGCTGGGATTCTGGTCACAGCTGAGGATAAGCTAGCTGAGCTGCTTGCTTTTGTTTGTTTTTGTTTTTGTTTTTGTTTTCCTCTCAGAGCTGGGGACTGAGCCCAGGGCTTTCAAAATGCTAGGCATTAAGTTGCCTTTTGAGATGTTTCTCTGTCCACACTTGGAAGTGTGTGTGGGGGGTATTACAGTAGAGGAAAACAAGGCTTTGCAATGGGGCCTACCTTCTTTGACACAAATTTCCTCTGATACCAGGCCACAAGACGGTCTCAGGAAAGCACCGAGGAAGCATTCTTAGGGGCGCATACACCTGAGTACTAGTGGCCTGGGGCTTGGAATGAGTTGGACTTTATGTAACCCAAATCTGACTTCAGGGTCTGGTGATGGTGGCAGCTGCTGCTTCTACAATCTTCCAGTAGTCTTTGGTTTTTCTCTTTAAGTCTTTTTCTTGAGTACTGCTTCCTTTCTCCTGGTCAACCTCTGGCTGTTGCTGGGAACCTTTGTGTCTCCAGGAGTTCTCTGTCCTTGGAGCCAAGTTCAGGCCCATATCTTATGCCTCTAGGGCTTTCTCCTGGGTGTCGTTGTGGCCCAGCTTTTCTTCAGCATCTCCAGCTGCTGCCTTGATCTCTTTGTCTTCCTCCAAAGCCTAAAGCATACCCTGCTACCCCACTGCATCTACTTTTTTTTTTTAGTATCAGGAATTGAACTCAGGACCTTGTGCTTGCCAGGCCATCACTGTGCCGCTGAGCTATATCCCCAGCCCACATTTATATTTTAGAATGCCAGAAACTTTAAGAAAACTTAGAAATAATCTAATTTAACTCCCCTCATTTTTGGTGGCAAAAACAGAGCCTTAGAGATGACATGAGCTGTCCAAGGTCAACCAGTAGAAAATTTTCCCCTCAGCCCTCTTTTTTTTTTTTTTTTGGCGGTACTGGGGATCGAACTCAGGACCCTGCACTTGCTAGGCAGGCGCTTATTCCACTGAGCTATATCCTCAGCACTCCCCTCAGCCCTCTTGATCATGAATATTTGTCCCTGATCATGAATATTTGTCCTTGATGTCTTTAAACCACAGCACTCCTCCAGCCCCTAGTCCACCATTGTCAAATGTTCAGTTATATCTCCAATAGCAGCCCTGCGTTTTTTCTGAGCCTGAACTCAAGGCCCTTTGGCCGAGCTCTGATGGGTCCACCATATGGTCAGTAGTTTACAGATTAGAGGGAACAGGGTAGCAGACGTCTGGCACTTCTACCCTTAGAGAGAACCATACCTGGGGCTCAGTTTTGTCCAGAGACCAGTCATCCTGCCCTTAAGGGGAAGGCTTCTAGGGGCCAGAGATAGGCATAGCTCCAGAAACTTCTACAGGGGCCTGACACGTTCAGACCCTACTTAGCTCAAGAAATCCCTTACCATCGCCCCATCCCCAAGCTTCTATCTTCCCATAGGTGTGCTGTGACCCTTCTGAGCTCCTAATGCTTCTAAAGCTACTGGAGCATCTGCCCCACAGTCTCACCTGCTTTGTCAGGGGAAAATGACCCAGCCAGGCAGGGGTCAGTCCTGGACTGGCCTCTTGAGAGTCCCTCCCCACTTCCTCAGCTCCAGGTAAGGCTTCCTGGAAGCATTAAAATCACTCAGCCTCTCCTACCCTTCCAGCAGGTGATCCCTGTATAATTTATGCAGCAAATCCTCTTTAATCTTTAATCTGGAGTCCTGCAAAAAGGGAACTTGCTGCTAACCTGTGCCTTTTTCACAGGTTGAGTGGAGATGGAGAATGTCTGAGAGTGTGGTGGGGGTATGGACAATAACCAGTCAGCTTCGCTTTGCTAAAACCTTGCTGTATCTCTGGAGTAACTTAATGGTTTTTGTCCGTCAATGCTTCCTCGCCTTACAAAGTCATCTTCTGGGAATGCAGGTGGGCTGTTCCTTTTCCTTTGGGTACTGACTCGAGCACCCTCAGTGCAAGAGCTGAGTAAGGAAGAGCCAGGAGTCCAGACCCCCGAAAGGGGAAGCCGAGTCCTGTGCTGCTTTCCAGGGGGTGTCGGGCGTCCTTTCCCCGAACTAGCAACTACACCCACCGCAGGAGAGGTACAGGCCCCGCCCAGTACACAGATCGCCCCGCCCCAGTCGGCGCCGGGGCCCCGCCCCTAGAGGTCCGCACTCTGAGACGCGGGTGGGGGCCGGCGGTGCAGCGAGGGCAGCGCGCAGCTCTAGCTGCGTTTGCTTGGGCGCTGTCTAGGCGGAGCCGGCCCGGTCGGGGCTGCAGCCATGGTAAGGCGGGCGGGCTCGGGGGAAGGCCGGGCATCACAGGGCCCTCCGTTCCTGAGGGGCTCCGAGGGGAGTCCTCAGGAGGCGCTGTCCCCGGTCCCGGGTCCAGGCAGGCATTGCTGACGGATGGCGCTGCGTCGCTGCTCGCAAGTTTCTCCTTCTAAGCCGAGTAGCTGCCAAGCGGCCGACCCCAGGGATGCTGCACGATCTTGGAGGAAGGGGTGGGTCTATGCTGTGGGAGGTTCCCGCCGGCAGGGTTGAGCTTGTGCTGGGAAGGGCACGTCAGTGATGAGCTGGGCAGGGTCTCCACCCTTGCTCTAGTCAGACAGCTGTTACCTGGATGACTCCTCTTTGTCCACCTACTCTGCACAGAGACTAGCACCAACTTCCTTTGGAAAACAGGAGACCCACAAACACTGCCTGTCTACCTAAAAGAGACGGCGAGACTCTGGGTCTTTTCCATAGCCTTAGACCTTTCTCAGAGTGACCCCTACAGAGGGAGACTCCCAGCCATCGTTCTACCAGATAAGAGTATCTTTTGGCCCTTGGGACAGAACCATGGGGAAGCTTCCTCCTGCTGCACCTACCCCCCCACTAAGTCCCTCTGCAGTGTGGGGGTTGGGGGGGACTCATTTCTGCCACCTGCCTGTGGTGGGAAGAGAAGCAGTAACACCACCCAGCCTCCCTGAAGGCATCAAGGTAGAAAGTTTTGATGCTTGGCTGTGAGGATGCCAGCTTTTCTCTTGCTGTTATTGCCAGAGCCTGTCACAAACACAATGCATGCGTCTCAGGGCCTCCAGGCCACACACCATCCTCTCCTCCAGTTGAGAACAACCCCCTTCCCCCAATCTGTGCCCTCTTAGGAGGCACAAGCTGTTTACAGCAGTAGGGGATCGGTGGCCAGCCTGTGGGGCAGGATGTTGGCTATGGGCAGCCACCAGAAGCGAGCTCCCTGGGCCTTGTGGAGTCAGAAATTTTTAGGTCTAGAAAGGCCACCCTTTTGGGCTCTTGTCTTTCAAGCTGAGTCCAGGCAAAGGCCCAAGTCTTGGCCAGGAAGTCCTAATGACCCTGAAACTCCCCAGAGAAGGATCCTGGGAGAAGCCAAGTGTTGACTGTCCCTATCCCCCTCCTCTTCGTCACATGGGGGGTGGACAGGCTTATTGTCCCAGGACTAGATGCACTGATTATCCTCGGTGCCAAGCCCAGCAGGGATGAGAGGGACTTTTTCTGCCACACACTAAGTTCAGTTCAGCTGAGGTCTTGGTGCTTGCAGTTTGGCCCAGGCCACCCTGTTCTTTGTTAATTAAAGACACCCCACTGCCACCAGTCTCCAGCCTCAAATCCCTGTCCTCAAGCCAGCCAAGTCCTTAGGCAGACTAGTTCCTGTAGGGCAGACTCCTCCATGAGAGTCTTCTTATTATCAAAGGAGGTCAGTGTCCTTGCTGCTTTGAAATTCAGTGGGGAGACCTTCCCAGCCCAGGCATTCTAGGGGGTTTAAATTTGCATGTGAAAAAAATGACAGGTCAATATTTATGATTATCTTGTGATCTGAAATGCACTTTCTCTAAGGTTCAAAGCAGTTTGAGGTATCACATCTAGAAGTGATTTCTTTCCCCAGTCTCCAGGGGAGGCAAAGAAAGGCCATTCACAGTTGGACATTCAGGTCCTGAAATGAAGACATTACTCAGACTCACCAAGAGTGTTGCTGGCCCAACTGGAAATGCTGGCCTCCTCATGCCTAATAGTGGTCCATGTGGACATTCCCAGCAATACCCCTCGTTTGTCTTCCACCTAAATGGCAGCTCTGAAGCCTGTAATGCCAGGCTGCTGTTATTGTGAACCCATGCCCCTCAGAGACCAAGTGTCAGCAGGTCCCTCATTGACTCTTTGGAAATTATGGGGTGATGGAATTGACCCAGATCCCTATAAATCTGAGGTCAGGTATCCTAGGATAGCAGGAGTCCCTGGAGCTAAGACCCCTCTACATCTAGAATTCCCTGCAGAAAAATCTAGCAGCAGATTTCTGAAAACCATGGGACAACAGTTTCTCTTGGGAGAAAAGGGCCATCCCTATTGAACCTTTTCCTGGGATTATTGGACATCCTACTCTGCTTCAGCACTGCTTGATAATAAAGTGAAAGAGATCAGAGGGTTAGGAATCTTTGGGGAATAGTTCTCCCAGGTGGCTGTCTTCTTACACTGATGGGCCGGATCACCCTGGGGGACATTTGTAGTCCTTAGGCAGGCTTTAGTGTCCTTGGGGGTTAACAGACGAAACCAAGTGGATCAGGAGCCTGTGCTGCAGACAGACCTGGGAGGTTGGTGCCCTGCCCACTGGGTTAGGCAGAGGGCAGGCACCGTGGGGCAGCCAATCAGAGGAGGAGAGGACTGCAGAGGAACTGAGTGATCCTGCTGCAGCTGAGCTGTCCTTGGAGGGTGGGAGCCAAGGGAAGGGGAGGGGGGAGAGGGGTGGGGAAGAACATTCCACAGGCTTTTTTGGCTCCTGCCAGAGATAGAGGGAGGTCAAAAGAAAAAGGGAAAAGAGCAAGCCAGGAAACCAGAAGACAAGAGGAACATCAAGACAAGGCTGTTTCTGTGTGTGAGGAACTTTGCTTGGGAGATAAAATTAGACGTAGAGCTTGCTGACAGGGAGTCTGAAGCTTGGGGCATGGACCATTCACTGGGATGGCAAGGCCGCTCTGTCCCTGAGGATGGGATTAAAGCTGGGGTAAGGTGCTGCTCTGGGAGATGGTTGGAAATCTGTTCATAGGCCCCAATGACCTGTCTTCTTCTGCCTTAACTGAGATTCGGGCTCAAAATCAGAAAATAATTTGGTCAGTGGCGGAGCTGGGGGAGTGGGAAGGACAGACAGCAGATAGGAGTTGAGGACCCTGGTGTCTTAACTCCTCTTGTAGAGCCCCTTGGCTTACTCCATGTTGATGTGCAGTTGAGAGATGCTGGGTTCCTGGTAGCTCTTCTGGAAAATTGTGGGGGCTGGGGATCTCCATCAGAACCTTTCTTTCTCCTCCTCCTGCTGCCCCTCTGCTTAATGCCCCTTGGCAGAGCACATTCCTCTCCCACCCTTCCTCAAAGCCCCAGACCAATTACTGGGTCACTGTGGGATTGTACAGAAAGGCAGGATTTCCTGGAATTCCCAACTGCTACTCCTCAGCCCCATCCCTTCTCTGTTGCTGTATAATTAATTGTCCAAGCTGGGACACTTTTGAGAGTGAAAGGGGGAACAATTAATCATTATGCTAGGCCAACAAGCATAAACTGAGTGTATGGTTATCTCACAGATCTCGTTCCTCTGTTTTGTACAGGCAAGCCTGCAGGATATGGCTGTCAACAGGTGTGCGGACCTGAGAGATGATAGTGTAGAAGTAGTTTTTCGGGAGCTTTTTTTTTCTACCTACCCTCTTTCCCCATTTGGTACTAGAGATTGTATTTAGGATCTAGCTATCCTGTATCCCCAGCTCTTTTTTAAAAAGCTTTTCAGTGTTAGTTTGTTTAGTTGGTTTTCTGAGACAGGGTCTTGCTATGTAGTTTAGGCTGGCCTTGAACTCACTGTGTAGCCCAGGCTGATTTTGAACTTGTTGCGGTCCTCTTGCCTCAGCCTCCAAACTGCTAGGATTACAGGTGTGTGCCACCATGCCTGGCTCAAAAAGTTTTTCTCTCACTAATTTTCTAAATTGCCCAGGCTAGGCTTGAACTTGGGATCCTCCTTCCTCAGCTTCCTGGAGTGGTGGGATTACTGGTGTGCACCACCTTGCCTGGTTCTAGCCTTCCTTTCTCAATTTCTTTCCTCAGACGTGAGCCCAGCAGTGTTCATGTTTGCTTCTTTCATTTCTTCCCTTTGTAAAACGGGGGCATGTGGGGAGACTCTGGCCGTCTTATCTCACCCACTTTGGCTGGGGCTCCACGGTGGTCTAGGGTACCCCCACTGGCTTGGCCAACCCCCAGAGGGTGAGTCAGCCTCTGTAGCCAGCCCTTGTCTATTGTCTGGGGGTGGCACGTGGGTGTTGTGAGGCAGAGCTGAGCCCAGCACTGCCAGGCACCCCAAAGGAGAGGGGAAGCTGTAGGGTCTAGAGCTGACAGTGAGCGTAGAGGGAAATGGGCCTGGGGCCTTCTAGGCTGGGGGTGGGGTACAGGCTTCTACAGAGGAGCCAGTCCATTCTCTGCATACCACAGCACCCCTCCCTGGGGTGGGTCGTGGGTTGGCCCCATCCCTTTCTGCACGGCGGACTCCAGGCAGAGTGGGTAAGGGGACAACAAAGAATGCTTCCTCTTACTTGTCTCACAGTTGGGGGCTGTCAGCAGCACCAGGGGTCCATCCATCCTTCAGCCCTTCCACACTCTTAACAGTGACCTCCTATCCTCCCTCACTTGGTCCCTCCAACTGTCTCCCTCCACACTCAGAATCCACTAGTAGGCTTGCTGTTTCCTCCGGGGGTCCAGGAGATTTCATGATTAATTATTCTGGTGTGGCGCAGTGTCTGGAGTAAGAGTAGGATCAGCAGGACTGAGCTCCAGGCAGCAAACCCTGGAGAGTGGGCACCTGCAGTAGAGTCTACGCCTGGACCCCAGCTCATTACCAGCAGTGACAGAGGCACAGAACACCCTGGCAGCTCTTTACCTGCCTGCCCCATTCTGACTTTCTGTACTTGCCCTTGAGTCCTGAAGCACACTCTCAGGTCTAAGACCTCTGTCTGTGCCCTCTCACTCAGTCTGATTTCCTGGCCTTTGGGGTCGTCCCTTGCTCCTGGCTTGGCTGGACTTCTAGGAAGGGCAGCCTCAAAGACACCATGCTGAGAGGGACTGGAACTGGAAGCATGGCTTGGGGATCTTGGATGCTGGGGTCCTTCCCCATCTCTTGCCTGAGGAGCTAGGGAGCTGCTGATGGGGAAATATGGTGAGCACCTCCGCTGGCGTGGCTGCAGTGTCTTCCTTTTTAACCACAAGTGCTTGTCTCTCACCTTCCCCGTATTCTGCCTTCTTCCTGGTCCTCCCTTTCTGACTCCCTCCCTGGCACCTCCCCCCTACGTCACCTCCCCCAACCCCAGATCAAGCCTTTCCTAGAGGACACCACGGATGATGCAGAGCTGAGCAAGTTCATGAAGGATTTTCCAGAAAGTGAAAGCTGCCGCCCACCGGAGGCCAAGACCAGGATGTCCAGGCCCCAAATCCCGGAGTCAAGGCCTCAGGCCCCTGACCTCTATGAAGATGACCTGGAGCTCAGACCCCCCTTGTGGCCCCAGTCCTCTGACAGCCAGCAGTACTTCTGCGCCCCCGCCCCTCTCAGCCCCTCCACCCGGCCCCGCAGCCCATGGGGCAAGCTTGATCCCTATGATTCCTCTGAGGTAGAGATTCTAGCCCCGCCTTTGCCTTCAGTGGGTGGGTATAGGAAGACCCAGGGAGGGAGCAGAGAGAACCTTGGGGTGTGTGTGTGTGTGTGTGTGTGTGTGTGTGTGTGTGTGTGTGTGTACCTGAGGCTTCTCTCTGCCCTGTATGAGCCCCAGCTCTTGCCTCTCAGGGCAGTAGGAATTGGCAATGTCAGGGAGGGGCAAAAGGCCCAGCTGGTGGCCTTAGATGAGAACTCCAGGGAGTCTAGCGCTTCTTTAAGCCTGGGGCAAAGACACAGATAGAGGAGAAAATAAACCCTGCTGCCTCTTAGCCTGTTGCTTCCATCTTCCTGTCTCCTAGGATGACAAGGAGTATGTGGGCTTTGCGACCCTCCCCAACCAAGTGCACCGAAAGTCTGTGAAGAAAGGCTTTGACTTTACCCTCATGGTGGCAGGTAGAAAGGGGCAGGGCTAGGTTGGGCAAAGGGTATTTTAGGTGGGGTTGAGGGTTGTGTGTGTGTGAAGAGCCATGTGTAGGGAATGAACAAGCAGCAGATGGCTGTGTCTTTTTGTTTGCAAAATAGCCAGAAGCCTTTGATGGCCAAAAATGTGTATATGGGGTCAGCAGGGAGAGGTGCAAAACCAGCAGTTTTCTAGTACGGTGTTTTCCATTTCCATGTAACCTCGGGTGATTTCTTATTATTAGCTTCATTCAAATGAGGATGCCAGATAAGCTGATCTCACTGCTTCCTTCCAGGTCTAAAATGCTTTGGTTAGTCTAGTTCCAGTTGGTAAGCAGTTCCCACAGACCTGTAGATCTTACCTTCTGACTTGATGCCTCTGTCTTCTGTTCTGTCAGGAGAGTCTGGCCTGGGTAAATCCACTCTTGTGAATAGCCTCTTCCTCACTGACCTATACCGGGACCGGAAACTGCTGAATGCTGAAGGTGAGGAAAGCAGAGGGGCATGGAGACAGGCAGGCAGAACTGTCTTGGGAAGTTAAACTCACAAACCCAGTCACTGAGTTAGGAGCACTGGGGCCCTCCCAGCACACTGGAAACCACAGCTTGTATTTCTGTCTGGCAGTCCACAGCCAGTTCCCTAAAGATTTGGGTGCTGAAGCAGGGCAGGGACCAGAGTGCTGGTCTCTGACTGAATCTCTGACTCCCAAAGGATTCCAGGAATCCAAGCAAAAAGCCAGGAGCAGAGAAGAGGCTGGGGCCAGAGCCAACAGCCGCTGGCATTTCCTGTGTTGGGAAACGTGCTCCTCGCTGGTTCCCAGAGAACAGGCCCTCAGGCAGCCTGCGGATAGGCAGCGAGAGGGTGGGTGTGGCTGAGGCAGTCCGGGCCGCAAAGCTGTGGGGTGGGCAGTTTGTCCTGACGGGGCAGGTCCCTGCCCTCGCCCTCGCCTCAGTTTTCCCCTTCTCCAGAGCGGATCATGCAAACTGTGGAGATCACTAAACATGCCGTGGATATAGAAGAGAAAGGCGTAAGGCTGCGGCTCACCATTGTGGATACACCAGGTTTCGGGGATGCACTCAATAACACAGAGTGGTATGTCTGACCAAGCACAACCCCAGCTGCCCCTCACCCAGCCACTCATTCCACGTATATGCAAGGGTGTGTGTAGGAATGGACAAAACCATACTTGTCAGGAGGAAGCATTTTGTCAGTCCCCTTACTGGACAGCTATCTATCTCCTCTTCTGTAAAGTAGTGAGAGGAATGATTGGAAAAGATAGTTTCTAAAGTTCCTTCCAATTCATTAATGAGAGTGGAACACAATATAAGAAAGAAATATTTCGTGGATTTTTTTTTGTGGTACTGGGAATCGAACTCAGGACCTTGCACTTGCCAGGCAGACACTTATGGCACTGAGCTATGTCCCCAGCCCAAGAAAGAAAAATTTCAAAAAGCAAACACATGTAAAAACATAGCATAGGGCCTGATATGCAGTTGTTTCTCATTAAACCTCAGTCTCTCTCCTTCTTTTTTACCAGCAACATTTTAGATGCCACAAATAAGTCTTGTTAAAGGGGAGATGGCAGAACATGGAGGGAGGGATGAGGGGAAGAAAGAAGAGGCAAAAGGAAAACCATGGTGGAACTCGATTTAAACTCTAGGTACCCGCTAGGCTCCCTGCCAAAAGAAAAGGTGGTTTTGCCACACATGCACACGCACACTCCCTCATCCCTCTCTTCTTACTTTTATAAATGGGAGAGATGCTTAGATAATGGTTAGATGAGAGTAAGTAGTGAAGAAAATGGATGAGAAAGACAGGACAGAAGGTAGGGCCTGTGATGGAGATGTTAAGCAATTAGTGCTCAGAGCTCTGGACTAAGTTCAAATCTTGTTTAGTAATTCTGTGATCTTGAGCAAATGGCTGCAATCCTATTTTATTAAAAAAAAAAATAGCCATTAGCACCTTACCCAGTTGATTTGAAAATCACCCACAATGATGCCTGCATATTGAAAACTATAAAAACGGCTATTTATGTTCATGAATCTTAATGATGGTAATTGCAAGGCCAGAAATATAATCTGTGGGCCCCTTGTTCAAAATTCTGAAGCACTGCAAGATGGTAGGAATAACACCAATCATGGACCCTTTTGAGTGTAGGGCCCTAGGTGACTGCACAAGTCCTTCACCTGATGAGCTGACCCTGAACCATGGCCTCAGACTGGTCAGCCCTTTACAGACCTTTCTGTGCTCTGAATCCCCATCACAGATTTTATCATTACAGCATGGGACTTAGCACAGACAACTGGTTCATCTTGAAGTTCATCTGAACCCTGTGGGGAGGGCCATTTCTTCATTCTGCCACAGCCTCATGATCTCCGTCTGTGTTCTTGATGGGCTGAGGTGATCTCCATACCATCAATATCACCATCATCATCCACATCCTTCCCGTCCCAGCGTCTCAACACGCGGCCTGCTCCGAAATGGTTTCAAACCAGGAGCAAGTACTACTTTCTCCTTTAATCTACTTACCGCCTTTTACCCTTCATAATAACAGTGATTTCAATAATGATTTCATTTCAGTAAGTTTCTTAATAACAATTCTATGTCACGGTTTACGTATACCTCCATATATACTCATTTAGTCAACCAGTAGGAATTTGTGGAGCATATACTAGGGGTCCAGACTGTGTTGGACATTTTAAGTGATACAGAGCAAGTGTGAATGATCCCTGTCTCTGAAAGGCATATGGCCTAGTGTGGGCTGTTTTTTAACACATGTATTCATTGGGCACTATGTAAGGGCAGGCCCATCTAACTAAGAATCAGAAAGCCAGGAACTTAGATGGATAGAGATTTTACTAAGCAAATAATCTGGAACAACTCTTTTAGCTGCCCTCAGTTTAACCTTTTCATTTATAAAGAGGCACTGTAATGGGGTGCAGTGACACATGTCTAGTCCCAGCTACATACACAGAAAGCTGAGACAGGAGGATCACTTGAGCCCAGGAGTTCAAGTCTAGCCTGGGAAACATAGCAAGACCCTGTATCAAAAAGAATTATAAACATATACTAATAAAAATAAAAATAAAAAGGAGGTGGTATAAGCATGAGATGTGTGAGGCTGCTGTGGCATAACACAGTAAAATGTTTTTGTAAGTAGAAGTCATACACGAAAATAATTTTAAAAGGTGTGGTAAATACATAAAACAGAAGCACGATCATTTGTCATCATCAGATACTATGTGGTATACATATTTTGTATGCGCTATACTTTTATATGGCTGGCAGCACAGGTTTGTTTATACCAGAACACCATAAACATGATACATTGGTGCTGTGATGTTGACAGCAATTTTTCAGCTCCATTATAATCTTATGGGACCACTAGTATATGGAATCCAAAGGTGATGGAAATATTATGTGGTGGAGGACTGTGTGTGTGTGTGTGTGTGTGTGTGTGTGTGTGTGTGTGTGTGTGTTCACATACAGGTGTGTGATGGAGAGTAGGGGAGAGCAGTGTGTAGTGATGTAGTTGAAAGAGCCTTCATAGACCTAGTTCTTAGACAGGGACTTGAAGGATAGAATAGGTTTGGAGAGGTGCAGAAAGGTAGGAACTGCATGAGCAGAGTCTAAAGCTAGACTGTGAACCTGACTTGGGGCTTCCCTGGCTTCTAATTGGTGTAATTGGTGTTCACTGATAGCTACCTATTTTTTTTCTTTAGAGTTGGTTGGTTTTTTGTTCTATTTATTTATTTATTTTTGATCACCTGGGCCTTTTTCTTCTCATGAAAATAATACTATGCCTGTGTACTCAATCTGGTTTTCTATCAGGACATGTGAAATACACTTCTGTCCCAGGCAGTTATTTCCCTGCAGGTGTAGTAAAGCAAACGAAGGAATAACAGTGTTTTTAAAACACTGCTCAGGGCAAAGGTCCCTTTTCTGCAGTCGCAGAGCTCACTAGCCAGCCCCCACTCCCATAGCTTCTCTGCTTGTCTGTCTCTGCCCCAGCTGGAAGCCTGTGGCAGAATACATCGATCAGCAGTTTGAGCAGTATTTCCGAGATGAGAGTGGCTTGAATCGCAAGAACATCCAAGACAACAGGGTGCACTGCTGCCTGTACTTCATCTCACCCTTCGGCCACGGGTATGGTCCCAGTCCGAGGCTCCTGGCACCACCGGATGCCTCCAAGGGAACAGGCCAAGAGCACCAGGGGCAGGGCTGCCACTAGCAGGTGGTCACAGATCCCTGTTCTCCAGGCTCCGGCCCTTGGATGTTGAATTCATGAAGGCCCTGCATCAACGGGTCAATATCGTGCCTATCTTGGCTAAGGCGGATACACTGACACGTCCTGAAGTGGACCTCAAGAAACGCAAAGTGAGGGAATCTGCTGGGGGGAGGGGAGCAGGTGGGCTTCTAGAAAGGATGGAATTTGCAGAACTGTGGGCTCCTCATCTGTTTGCCAGATCCGGGAGGATATTGAGCACTTCGGAATCAAGATCTATCAGTTCCCAGATTGTGACTCCGATGAGGATGAGGACTTCAAATTACAGGACCAAGCCCTAAAGGTGGGGCCGCTCAGGGCGTCCCTTCCTATTTGATTTCTTCTGGGCAGAAGAGGGGAGCAGAATTCCACATAAGGACAGGCTTTTGGGGTGGAAGAGGACCCTGGCCGCCTAGAGTGAAGCGGAGAAAAGGTGGAAAGAACAGGTGAGAACAAGGGGTGCTAACAGGCACCCCTCACCTTTTTCAGGAAAGCATCCCATTTGCAGTAATTGGCAGCAACACTGTGGTAGAGGCCAGAGGGCGGCGAGTTCGGGGCCGACTTTACCCTTGGGGCATCGTAGAAGGTAAAGCACTGAGTTTGAGAGCAGGGAGGGTATCTCCTTGCCCTTAGGGGCTCTTCCCTCCCCACGGCCCTGGCTGACCCCTAGCCTTGCTGTGCAGTGGAAAACCCAGGGCACTGCGACTTTGTGAAGCTGAGGACAATGCTGGTGCGTACCCACATGCAGGACCTTAAGGATGTGACACGGGAGACACATTATGAGAACTACCGGGCACAGTGCATCCAGAGCATGACCCGCCTGGTGGTGAAGGAGCGGAATCGCAAGTATGACCAGAAGCCAGACAAAGCTGGCGGGGACAACCCAAGGACAGCCTTGGGGAAGGCCAGGCCTTCCTTTGTGTTTTGTCTAGAGGGCCTGCGTTTGGCCCAAGATGGTGCTGGAGTCCCCCTAGCCTTACCAACCCTCCTTTCCCCTTCCTCTCAGCAAACTGACTCGAGAGAGTGGTACTGACTTCCCCATACCTGCTGTCCCACTAGGGACAGATCCAGAAACTGAGAAGCTAATCCGAGAGAAAGATGAGGAGGTGAGAACAGCATGGTAGGGGTTGATAGCCTGGGTGGCCCTCTGATCATAACCCTCAGTATCTGTTGGGCTGGGAATAGAAAGATTCCTGGTTCTGAAGCACATTTGGGATGTCGGTTGTGATTCTGCCCAGTCTACATCCTACTTCAGGACTTCCAGAACCCACTCAGGGTTAGCGCTTGGGGACACTTCTCCCCGAACACCACAGAATTCTCCAGAAAGCCCCACTTTGACGCATGTGCCTATTCCAGCTGCGGCGGATGCAGGAGATGCTACACAAAATCCAAAGGCAGATGAAGGAGACCCATTAACTGGCTTTTGGTCCTGGATATTTAAATCTCTTCTTCCTGTCCATGCCAGCCCCGTACTGCACCAGCTCTGCTCAGGCCCTTGAAGCTACTGCCACTTCGCCTTACATCCCTGCTGACACCCCAGAGACTCAGAGGAAATAAAGTTTAATAAATCTATAGGTGGCTTCTGGTGTCCCTGTCTGTATTCTTACCATTTCCTGGAGACCAGCATCCTAGAACTCAGTTTCAAAGGCTAAGGTGAGATGCTGCCAATCCTGGCTTTTAGTAGGCAAGGGAGCCAGGGAAATGTCCCTCTCCCATAACAGGGTTTGATCTCTGCTTAGAATACAGCTTGGCCTCTCCATCTTCATGGGTGTTCTGCCTGTTATTTAGGGGCTGGACCTTTCACACAGTACCTTCAATTCCGTAGAAGTTTTGAATTTGACAGCAGCTCCTGGGAAAATACAAGGTGTTAACTGCATGCAACCTAACTTCCTATGTTGCCTGACCTGGGAAAAGGAATGTGCAGAATTAACCTATACACTGTGGAAAGCCTGCTAGAGATAAGAGCACTGAACAAATGCTGAAGGCCTTAAATTCCCCAAATACTACAATAAGTGCAGCGAATGGATAAAAGCACAATGATTGTCGTGGGAGAGTTAAATACTAAGCTTTGGCTAAGTTGCAAACATTGTTCTGGCCCCTGGGGTTAAAGTAGTGAAACAGGCAAAATTCTTGTGTTCCTGAAACTTACTAATTGTGCAACAGTTCCAGTGCTCTATAAACAAATATACTGCAGGACACTGCAGCCCAGGGGCCTGGTATTAAATCGTTCAGGTCCACTCTGGACCGAAGGATATCCCTTGGGAATCGGCGCTCTTCGTCTGTCAGGTTGGTGATGTCTCGGGGCCATGGCGACCTCTGGTGGTCACTTTCCGTCCTGTCGCCTGCTCTGGATCTCCCGAGGAGCTAGGTCCTTGGAAGAGTTCTGTTCTCCGCCTCTCTACAGACTAGAAAGGCGCAGCTAGCTAGCAGCAGTCTCAGGTCCAGGTGTTTTTTTCCTTCGGGGGAGAGAGCTTTATTCAAGACTGGAGGTACAGTGGAGGTTATGAAGGACGCCAGTTTCGTTCACTAACAGAAAAAGATGGAGAAACCTGCCAAAACAGGAAAGGGCGAACGCCAGCGCCGCGGGCGGGAGATCGAGACCAAGCCCCAGTCCACTGGCGCTCCTAGCCTCCCATTGTGACTTTGGGATTGGATGACCGCAGCAAAACCCAAACCCAACTGGGTAAACTGAGGTGCCACCGGAGATTTATTAGAGAAACTACCTCTACCGCAGGATCGTCACCGGAAGTAGCTTTAAGGATCGAGTCCCTACAATGCCCCGCCTTCAATTGCGCCACCAGTGGACGACAGGCTGTCCCCATTTCCGGCCTCCGCAGCCATAGCAGCAGCGGCAGCAGCGGCAGCCCCTTTTACTTCTCTCCTATTGGCTGCCGCAGGGACGCGCTGTGATTTCCCATTGGTTGCGTCTCACTCTGGCGCCGCACCTCCTTCCTACAAGTACAATCTCTTTTTGAGGCAACCGATAGGCTAAAGGCTGGGAGGGCGTTTGCCGTTTGGGCCAATGAGCGCGATAGAGAGCGAGGGCGGCGGCTGCGTGGTGGGGGCAGGGCGGGACTTATGTGATCATTGGCCAGGGTGGGCGCAGGTCAGAGATAGGATTGGCTGGGGAGAGGGCACCGTGGTGGGGTTGGTGCTGCACAGCCTCAGCAGCTGCGGGAGACGGAAGTGGGGAAAGCGCTGTCTTGGAGGGTCGGGCGGACGCCGCCTGGGTGAGTCACTGTGCCCCGTGCACTACTATCCTGGGAGCCGAACGATCACGTCTTGCCCGGCACCGCCCAGACCCCCACCGGCTTTCTCCAGTCCCGCCTTCTGTCATTCGGGGCTCCGCCTTCTAGCCTTTAGGCTCCGCCTCTAGAACCTGGGCACCTGGAATCCCCTGCCAGCCTGCCCCCACCTCCCCCCGGGACTAGATCACCTAGGTCCGGAAACCCTAGGCTTCGCGGGCCTGGTCGTTCCTCTTTGCCTCCCTCCGTTTCCCAGAGGCTACGTGCCAGTGGGCGGTGAGGCAGCAGCTCTGTCTGACCTGCAGCTTGTGGGCTCCCCCATGAGGGAGGGCGGGCTGGGAAGAGGGTGCTGTAATCTTGGACGCAGTAAGGGCCACAGAAGGAGGCTTTTCATCCCCTCAGCTCTTGCAAGGCTTTGCAGC
This sequence comes from Dinomys branickii, assembly GCA_004027595.1. Lineage (NCBI taxonomy): Eukaryota > Metazoa > Chordata > Mammalia > Rodentia > Dinomyidae > Dinomys > Dinomys branickii. The sequence goes on along the minus strand of PVLD010009458.1, from coordinate 48,654 downwards.
ACTCTCTGTGAGCACAGAAAGCGTGAAGGAATGTGTTAGTGAATCTGGGCCTGGCTCCCTAAGTGGGTTTGAGGCCTTCTGAAATCTCTGTTACTAGGACCCATTGGACAGATTCTGATTCTGAGGCCTGGCTGGCTGGAATTTGTCCCTGTTGTGTGGCCTTCTCCCCATAACCTCCACCCCACTTGGTGTCAAGTATGCTTAGCAGGACCTATCCAGCCCTGTTATTTTCTTATCACAAGCTGTGGTCCTCTCCCTCCTGTCCTCTGCTCTGGACTCTGCCCCCGGTAACAGGTCAGGTGGGTGCTACTCCCAGACTCAGAGACTGGCAGAGCGTCCTGTGGATTCATGCCGCCACCAGGGCCAAATATGAGTCCCAGTGGGTACTTTTGTCTCTTTAGAGCTGGCATTTCTTTGAGTCTCATGCAACGAGCAGGATTTAGAGTTTTTTAACTTTCCTCCTCCGTCTGATAATCAGGACTCTTGAGTTCTGCTGAATAAGCTTAGATGACATTCATTGCTGTTCCAGAGCTTTGTGGCTGGCTTCATGCCCTGCAGAATCACTTGTTGCTTTCTCCCTGTGTAGCTCCCATTGCCTCTCTCAGGTATGGGGACTTGTGTGGGAGGCGGGGTCCTCTGTGAGGGAGAACAAGAACTGTAGAGAAGTTCAGGGGTAGTCATCTGGTATGTGTTGATTCCACGGTGATGTTAATGGTGTTCTTTCCTCTTTATGTTCCCTTATCTCTTGCAGTGGCAAGCCGACAGCTAGGATCCTCACCACAGTAGAATGGTGAGTATGCTTTCCTTAGACCACTGTATTTTCTGTAATCCTTGGGTCTGTCTTTGTGGCGCTGCCTCACCGCTCCTGGACCTTGAGCTCCAGGCTACTCTGTTCAGCTCCTAAACAGGTTCTCTGCCCTGGAGATAAATTAGGTTCTTGTTTTTCTTCTTTTCCTTTCTTTTAGTACTGGGAATTGAACCCAGGGCCTTACACATGCTAGGCAAATGCTCTTCCACTGAGCATAGAGTTTCTTTAGATTGAAAATCAGGCCTTGGGATCAGAAACCTGTAGAAATGTGTTTCTGCATATGGTTATGCCACACCTTCCCCATGTAACCTACACACCAACAGCTCTCTTGGCCTTTCAAAATAATTCTTTTGCTTTTCTCGGGTCCCTGGTAAAATCTCTGAATTTTGTTCAGTTCCTAAACAGATTCTTCTGCCCTAAAGATAAACTCGGGTATATAAAAAGCCAGGCCTTCTTCATCTTAAGATCCTGGGACTTCTAGTGGGTCTCTTGAATATTGTGGGTGCAGTATCTGGAATGACTCCACTCAAACCATGGACTTTCTTCAGCTACCTGGTGCTACTGTCTGTTAAGCAACCATAGGTAACAGCTGATAAATATCTAGCAGGATAGCATCCTGAAAGTGTGCAAAATATCACTAGGGGTGCTCAATCACGGTCCTCTCGATTTCCCATTAACTGTAACTGCCCTTTTCTTATTCCAAGTTGAGGGCTCTCCTTGAGAGCTAGGGGAGGAGGAAGCAGTGAAATGAGAAAGTTACAGGCCCTCCGCAGGCCAGGCTGCACCCTGCCTGTTTGGCTTCAGCTTTTCAGGTGCCCCCTGTGCTTAGGGACAGGTTAATGAATTCAGCTGGTGGGAGGTCTGCTCCCTTCCCCACTGTCCTCCACAGAGGTGTGTGGGTCTATGGTTTGTGCAATGTTGGCCCGGTCTCTTATCAGAGAGCCCACCAGTGCTGCCTCTGCCCGCGGACAGCCCCTCCCTTTCCTCCTCTGCGATGCCCGGAGACGAGAGTGACTCTCTGAGGCCACCTCCTCATTTAATCTCACATCTCGCACCACCACCTAACTGCCTTAAGTAGATGGCAGGCTTTTTCCCCGAAGCCTGGTATCTTACCTGTAAAACAAACCAAGGCTTACTTCTTGGAGTGTTGAAAGGTTTCAGTGAGGTAATGTTTAAAATTACTTAGCTCATAGTACATATTGAATAAAATGTTAGGTTTCCTCGTATTCCTCCCCTCCCCACAAAACAGAAGCCCTGGTTTCTGAAATTTACCAGGCGCAGGAAGTTTGGGGTTCCAGCTAGCTTCTTCTGTGACTTTTGGCGACATTGAACCTCCTTTTTTTTTTTTCTCTGTTTGAGACAGGGTCTCTGTGCAGTTCGGGCTGGCCTTGAGCTCACTGCGTAGCCCAGGCTGGTCTCGAACTCACAACAGTCCTCCTACCACAGCCTCCCAAGTGCTGGGATTACAGGCGTGCGCCACCACCTCCATCACGTCCGACTTAAACCTCTTGAACTTGGCACTCTTTGGCCTTTTACCCAACTCCATCCCCTTACTTCTGGGTATCAAGTTTTGTTTTTGTATGGCTTCTGTGGCTCAGAATCCCAGTTTCTGTCTTTCTCAGACTAAGAAATTCTTTCTCCAAGAAGGATTTTTTCCAGAGATCAGAGAATGTGTAAATGAGGGAGAGGTGGAGCGGCAGAAGAAATGGGCAGGGCCATAAAATTTTAAAAACTCAAAAGGATTTCCCGTCTGGCACCAGACCAGTGTCCCTTCTCCGGGGACAAAATGAGTTTGGGGAGGTCAGCAGAGTGGGAGGGTGACTGATGGATCAGGTGTGGTGGGTAGTGGTTTGGGCGGGAAAGGAAGAAGCCCTGAAACTGGAAAGGACATGGATGGAAATACGGGATGCCGTGCTCCAGAGCAGGCCGTGGGGGAACTCAAGAGGATGGAGGATGTGGGGACAGTTGTGGCATAAAAAGGAGTGGGGTGGCTCACCTGGAAAGATGGGAAGTGAAAGCTTGAGGTGGCCTTTGCCTCCCACAGATCACAGCCTTAAAAAGCCCCTACCCTTCTCCGGGGTTGTCCGGGCGCGCGGGGCGGGGGCGGAGCCGGGTCGGTGGGTGGAGCCCCGCCCTGCCTCCGCCTTCCCGCGGTCCCCGGCTCCCGGCTCGCCTGGTTCGGCTCCTTTCCGCGCTGGTGCCAGAGGGCGGAGCTGGGCCCGCTCCATTGTGGAGAAGAGGGGAGGGGAGAGGCGAGCAGAGCCGAGCGGCCCCGCTGCCAGCGCGCTCGCTCCAGGCCGCCGCGGCTGCACCTGGCGGGCCCCGCAGCCGGGATGCGGTGGGCGCCCGGGGCGGGCGGGCAGCGCAGCGGCTCTGGGGACATGTCCGCTGGCCCTGACCGCCCGCGACCATGAGCCTGACCGCCCGCGTCTCCTGCTCCATGCTTAGCTGCTTCGTAAGTGCCAGCCCTGCCTGCGGGTTCGGGGATCCAATGCACGCAGCACCCGCAGCTCCGCCCAGGGGCAGCCCTTGAGATACCATATTTCATCCTATCCCCCTTCTCCAGGCCCCAGGCCTGGCTCCGAACGGTTAGGGGGCAGGGGAGGAAGGTTGGTCCTTTCTTTCTTGGACTTGCTACCGTCTTCGGGTGCTGGGGATTGTCGAAGGCAGGGTGGAAATTCTGTGGCCCACCCTGGCCCCGCAGACACTGTCCTTGACTGCAGCGCCCCAGGCCCCGCCCTGTGGGGGTATATCCCTTTACATCCCCCTCCCCCGCCTCTCCATCTTGGTCCCACCCGCTGCATCTTTGCCCGATGTGGGACGTGGCTAGCAGATGTGGGACGGTAGGGGGCTAGTCGGGGACCATAGGGTGATGTCTATGGACTGTCTCCGTTCTCTAGTCCCCTCCCCCTCCACACTCCATCCCTCACCTGACATGCCAGTCTTTTCTCCTTGACTGTCCCCCAGACAGACTCTTTTCTTCATCTCCCTTCCTTCGCATGCCTCTGTACCTCTGCATCGCTCCAGCTATCCCTCCTCCCTGCTGGCCTACGCTCCTGCCCAGCTTCCCTCTTCTCCCCTCTCAGATCCCCACCCCTGAGGGTGTTTGCCAGGCCTCCTCTCTCTCTCCTGACTGTTCTTGGGTCTCCTGCTTCCTCCTGGTCGCATGGATCCCCGTTCTCTGTTCTGGTGGTTGGGAGAGGAGCAACTTCTGCTTGCTGAGGGTATTCCTTAGGAATTCCCCTCAGATCAGCAGGCAAGGCAGGTTCCTTGGCAGGTTGGAGGGGCTTAACAGGAAGGTAAGCTCAGCTCCAAAACAGCATCCTTCTTTTGCAAGCATCCAAGAAGGCCCTCTAGAGGCACGGGACTGAATCCCCAGCCTACTCCTCTTTGTCTGGTTCACCCACTGGCTTGAAGCTGCTGTGGCTAGAGGTGCCTGATTATTCCTCCTCTTTCTCTGTAATCAGCTGCCACACCTAGCTCCTTTTCCTCAGGACAGAACTTTCCCATTCCCACTCCTTCCTTACCCTTACATTCGTCATTTTCTTAGCTTCCTGCCTTCTCCATTTGAAATTTTGTTTCTACAGGAGAGTTCATCTCTGATCAGTGCAGATTCCCAGTTTCTCCTTGGCTTATCTTGCTCCTTCCTAGGCTTACTCGGCTTGAGTACCCCCTCCATTTCACCTTTTCCCACTTCCAACCAGGCCAGATTTCCTTTCCCTTCTCTGGTGGGAAAGAAGCTTTAGAGGTGTGTGTGGGGAGGGTATCTAGATTTATTGGCAAAGGGGAACAAATGAACCTGAGGGGCCAAGTGGAGCTTAGTGACTCTAGATTGTGGCTTTCCTGCAGGGTGAGGAGGGGCCCCCCAGCCTGGAGTATATCCAAGCCAAGGATCTCTTTCCCCCTAAAGAACTAGTGAAGGAGGAGGAAAATCTTCAGGTAAGTAGGAATTGGGCCTGGGTGGGTGGGGTTCATGCTCAGTTAGAAAATGACCTCCTTCCCCCTAAAACCTCCAAGAGGCTCTCCCACAGGTCCCCAGCTCTGGCTTCCTTCTTCTTGGTCTCTGGAGGGGTGGGTGAGGCTGCCTGTGTGTAGATTATGCAACCTTTGGCCCCAGGGAAGGAAAGATTGCTTTCCTTTATGGCTGGCCTGGTGACCTGACTGTAGGGAGGTTTCTTCTTTTCTGCCATAGTCCAGCTTGTCCCTAGGTTAAACCCCCAGAGCTGGGGCTACAGAGGCGAGAGAGGGGGTGACTCAATTCTGGATGAGGGCTCCTCTGTCCCTTGGCAGGTACCCTTCACAGTACTGCAGGGTGAGGGAGTGGAGTTCCTGGGCCGGGCAGCTGATGCCCTCATCGCTATCTCCAACTACCGGCTGCATATCAAGTTCAAGGACTCTGTCATCAACGTGAGTTTCTGTCTTGTCTTAGTACACCTGAGCCTGAATCCCAGTGAGCTTCGCGGTGGTGTTATTCTAGTGCTGTCCTGATCATGTCTCCAGAAAGGGTGCCGTTTCCTTCTCTTTGTCAGTGGCTTTTTGTTTTCTTGCCTCATGCTCTTGTGGGTCTGTCTTTCTCTCTGGCTCTTTCTCCTTTTCCCTCTGTTTTTGCTCTTACCCGTTGCTGGCTCTTTTCAGGGGCACAGAGACATGCTTAGAGTCAGACAAAACTGAGTTCTTTTCCTATACAGCCACTTGCCAGTTTTGTGACCTCAGAGGAGTCTTTTCTCTTACAAGGAGAAAACCTCAGCCTTGGTTTTGTCCTTATAATATAGAGTGATTATTAGTTGGGGTCACATGTGTAAAGGACCTAGCACCGTTTACTAGGCACTTAACAGGTCCTTAGTAAATGCTTCCTTCCTTCCTTCCTTCCTTCCTTCCTCCTTCCTCCTTCCTCCTTCCTCCTTCCTCCTTCCTCCTTCCTCCTTCCTTCCTTCCATTATAGTAAGCATCTGGGCTAGGGTAGGAATGAGGAGTGGTGCCAAGATCGTGGGATTTGAGCTTCAGTTTGCCCTTCTTCTGAAGGTCCCCCTCCGGATGATTGACAGTGTGGAGAGCCGTGATATGTTCCAATTGCACATTGCCTGCAAGGACTCTAAAGTGGTAAGGTGAGCATCATGATGCCCTGCTCAGGTCCAGTAACCCTAGTGTTGTGCAAGAGACCAAAGATTTCCACTGAAGGAGAAGGTAAAAATTCTATTCTGCTTTGCTAGGTCAATTTACTGACCCAAAGTGTCCTAAACTAAAAAAAAGGGGGAGAGGTAATGCTTAACTCATGGAGTCACTGTGAGGATTAAACAAGATAATGTGTATAGAAAAAGGACAGTATCTGACACAGAGCACACACGTCATTACTGGTTCATTTATATTTGTTCATTTAGCATACATTCATCAAGTACTTTATGCCAGACTGTTTGAGGATACAGCAGAGGATAAATAGATGAAATTTTCCCTCATGGAGCTTATGTTCCAGTGGCAATTATAAGTAAATAATAAGTGAATTAAGTGATGGTAAAGGAAAAAATAAGGCAGGGGAAGGTGATATGGAGTACCAAGGGCATGAAGTTGTAGTTTTAAATAAGTGGTCAGAGAGAGCTATACAGAAAAGGTGACATTTGAGCCAAGACCTAAGAACAGTGACCATGGGGGTGTCTGCGGGAAGAGTGTACCAGGAGGGGGGACAGTGAGTGCAAAGCTCGATGGGTACCTTCCTTGGAAGAGTGGCAGGAGGCTAGTGTGCCAGAGAGGCGTGAATGTAAGTGAGGACAGGGATACATGATGTGATGGCAGAGGAAGCTGTCACGTGTGTGGAATTTACTTTGAGGGAATTAAGAAATTCCTTGAGTAAAGGAGTGCTAATCTGGTTAATGCTTTATGGACTCACTCTAGCAGGTATACTGAGACCAGATGAAAGAGGACAGGGCCATTAGCCAGGGCAGAAGCTGGGAGATGGGTTAGGAAGCTATTGTGGTTACCCATGTGAGAGGTAGGGCTGGCTGCCTCGGGTAATAGCAGTCAGTGGAGAGATCAGGTTCTGGGTGTATTTTGAATATGGAGGTGGCATGATTTGCTGACAGACTGTGTATAAAAGGAAAAAGGGAACTGGGATGACTCCAGTGAGTATGAGAAAGATGCTTGGTTTGGAACTGTTCATGTACTCAGGTTTGTGGTGGATTCAGAAGGAAAACCCACATTGCCCTTCCCCTCACGGAGGCTAATACCTCCTTAGGTTGCTGAAGGAAGACTTAACATAGCAGTATGCCAGGGAGAAATGGATTGTTTAATATAACAGGCATGTTAAGAATTAAGAGACTGCTGGGCGTGGTGGTACATGCCCGTAATCTCAGCACTCAGGATACTGAGACAGGAGGATCACCTTGTATTTGAGGCCACCTTGGGCTACATAGTGAGTTCAAGGCTGGCCTGAACTACTTAGTGAGACTCTGTCTCAAACCAAAAAAGCAATTTAAGAGAGGAAAGAGTCTATGGAAGGGAAAAGGTTGGGAAGGCTTTGAGGTGGAGACGGGACTGACACTGTCTTCTAAGTGTCAGTAGGACATGGCTGGGCAAAGAGGAGGCGTCATCAAGCAGAAGAGGAGGAACAAGTGACAAGAATGATGTGTGTGGGACTTCCTGCATGCAGCAGGTTTGTGTTAGGGACTCATAGGAGATCACACTGGCTGGTAGGGTAGGAACACGGAGTGCATTGGGGGCCATATGGTAGCAGTTAGATTTGATATGAGAGACAGTGGGCCCCCTTGGGGGCATAAATATGTCCCAAACACAGAAGTTCTTGGGAACAGAACTGTCATCGTGGGAGACGACTTCCCTTGGGTGATGTGTGGTATCCCTGTTTCACCCCTTACGCCACCCGCTCCTCCACTGTCTTACCTTCTGCTCTGCAGCCCCTCTCCTCACAGCCTTCCTCTGGCCATGTTTTTAACCTGTGCCCATGGTGCATCCCTCCCTTGCCTCATACAGGCCTGTGGCTTCTTGCCCTGCAGGTGCCACTTCTCCACTTTCAAGCAGTGCCAAGAGTGGCTCTCAAGGCTAAGTCGGGCCACAGCAAGACCTGCCAAGCCTGAGGACCTCTTTGCCTTTGCTTACCATGCCTGGTGCCTAGGGCTGACCGAGGAGGACCAGCACACCCACTTGTGTCAGCCAGGTGAGGCCAGGCTATCTTCCTGGGAAGGCTGTTGCTTTCCCTCCAGCTCTCATTCCCTCCTCCTCCCCTGGACCTTGGTGCCCAGGTAAGCTGACAGGCTGGGGGGCTGTGTTGCAGGAGAGCATATACAATGTCGGCAGGAGGCAGAACTTGAGAGGATGGGCTTTGACCTGCAGAATGTCTGGAGAGTCTCACATATCAACAGCAACTACAAGTGAGAGGGCAGGGGTGGGGGACCGAACATCAGTCCAAACCAGTGCCCCGCCACATATGAATAAAGCAAAATGGGCACCGCTTCTGGGTCTGTGGGGCAGGAGGGTTCCTGTTACTCTTCCCACAATGTCATCCCGGGTCCTCTTATCACATATCTTAGACCCTGTGTGGTGAACCCTGTGGTGAAGCCCTCTGCTCTCTTCTCAGGTTGTGCCCTAGTTACCCACAGAAGTTGCTGGTTCCTGTGTGGATCACAGATAAAGAACTAGAGAACGTGGCTTCCTTCCGTTCCTGGAAGCGCATCCCTGTGGTTGTGTATAGGTAAGGCAGCAGGGGATGTGAAGTAGGGGGGCTGTTTTTATGTGATAAGGAGAGGCAAGAGCTAAGGTTTTAGGCAGCCTGGTTGAATGGGAATGGGCACTCTATGGGGAAGTGACTATGAATTATTTTAAAATGAAAACTGCTCTTTTTCTCCTAAGGATAAGGCTTTTGGGGAGTTTATTCACTTTCCTTTTTAAAATTTTTTTCTGTGGAGTATGTGTGTGTGTGTGTGTTGTGCATGTGGGTGTAAAGTGTTGCATTAGTACAGAGGTTGGCAAATTGGCCTGGAGATCAGATCTAGCCTACAGCTTGTTTTATGTGTAACTTATGAGCTATGAATAGTTTTTACACATATAAAGGATTATTTTTTCAAGAGGTCATGAAAAATACATGACAAGTCTGGTTGTGACCTACAAAGCCAATAACTTGCCTAATTCTTTACTGAGAAGTTTACTGATCCCTACACAAAGACAGCACAGCTAAAATAGAGTGAGACAAATAGTAACCACGGGGCGTGGATTTGTTTGTGTTCCTGGCTCCAGCCTTATTCTCTCCGGGTGTGTGCCTGTACCTGGAGCAGGTGCTGTGCAGATCTGATGGCTCAGGGTCACCTGGGGGACGTGGAGCCCATTCGAGCAAATGTGTGTGATGGCGCTTTGTAAACGGGACCTCTCTAGAGATGTTAAGGCTTTTGCTTGCTATATGATGGCCCGAATGAATTGGTACTCCCTGCTGTCTTGAGAGACCTTGGTTTGGCCCCCTGAGGTCTCCATGGTAGGCTCTGGAGGCTTTGAATGCCAAGGGCATTATGGTTTCTTCTGTTTTGTCAGACACCTGCGCAATGGGGCTGCCATTGCTCGCTGCAGTCAGCCTGAGATCAGCTGGTGGGGCTGGCGCAATGCTGATGATGAGTACCTGGTCACATCCATTGCCAAAGCCTGTGCCCTGGACCCTGGGACACGAGCCCCTGTGGGCTCCCTCAGCACTGGGAATGACGCCAGTGAAGCATGTGACACTGACTTCGGTAAGGTGTAGATGGTGCTAGGCCCCAGGCAGCAGGCCCGTTCTTTGGCCTCAGTGGCTCCCAAGGAGTCCCCAGGGGCAGGATGGGAAGAAAAGGAAATACACTGGGCACCTGGTTCCCTGCCTTTGGGGAGGCTGTGAGGTCCGAGGAGTCTCCACTTGCACATTGCTGTCATCTGAGATGGGTATCACAGAGCCATAATGACACTGGGCAGCTGGCTGACCCCAGATCTCCCCCTGCTGTGTATTTAGATTCCTCTCTGACTGCGTGCTCTGGGGTGGAGAGTGCGGCAGCGCCTCAAAAGCTGTTGATCCTGGATGCGAGATCGTACACGGCAGCTGTGGCTAACCGGGCCAAGGGTGGAGGTTGTGAGTGTGAAGGTATTGCTCTTACCCCAGTGTCTGCAGAACCCTGTATTCAGTGTGGCTTTGGTGGAGAGCAGGTTGAGGGCAGCTTGGGTACTTGAAAGATCCAAACAGAGCTGCTTGGAATCGGGACTTGGCCACTTACAAGCTATGATTATGCTTAAGCTGCTCTACCTCTCTTAAGTTTCATTTTCCATTTGTAAAATGCAAACTTGGGATGATTAGAGGTTGGGTATATAAAATTCTGGCACAGAGCAGACTATTTATTGAGAATTTTCTATATATTGTCATTCTTAGTTGTACTACTACTGTATAGCACCAGGGTATCCAGAAATAAAATGTCATTCAGATTTCAAGAGTCTGCTTAGTTTCTATCCTGGAGTGCCTTTGCTTCCAGGGAAGCTTTGTCTTGGATGCCTATTACCAGGACACACTTTTATGCCCCACTCCCCTCTTGTGCCTACAGAGTACTATCCCAACTGTGAGGTTGTCTTCATGGGAATGGCCAACATCCATGCCATCCGGAACAGTTTCCAGTACCTCCGGGCTGTATGTAGCCAGATGCCAGATCCCAGCAAGTAGGTGTTCCCTGACATGATTCCATTATTCCTCCGTCTCATGCCTTATCCAGTACGTCTTATTCTTGGAGGATTTGACGGGGAGCTGGATATCTGAAGGTACAGGGAGACCTCAGGGCTTGGATGGAGTTTGTGGCAGTGGACCAGTTCCAAGGACACTTCTGCTGCTCAGCCAACACTTTAGCACAGTCACAGGACATTGGATTCTTTTTATGTCATTGTCCTACTCAAAAAATGCAGAGAACTGGAGAGAAAAAGTGGCTAAATATGTATGTGATACTTCCCAGTTCTTTCTTAAGAAGCTCTTCTCAGAGCTTGTCTTCCCTACTTTCCTGCTAGATATGCCTTAGCAGAAAGGCCATGGCTTGGATCTCTTGCTTTCAGCCCTCACTGGGGACTTTGTTGGGTGGAGCTGGCTGAGGGTAGTAGAGATTGTGGTGGCCCCGGTATCCTTAGTGATGGGCTTGATTTTTGTTCTTGTGTAGTTGGTTGTCGGCCCTGGAGAGTACCAAATGGCTGCAGCACTTGTCAATGATGCTAAAAGCAGCTGTGCTGGTGGCTAATACAGTGGACCGCGAAGGCCGGCCCGTGCTGGTGCATTGCTCTGATGGCTGGGACCGCACGCCGCAGATTGTAGCCCTGGCCAAGATACTGCTGGATCCGTATTACAGGACACTGGAGGTATTGAGAAGGGCTTGGATAGGAAAGAACAGGGGTAGTGGTGTAACAGCAGGGGAGGGATGATGTTGGGCTCTTCGGAACTGCCTTGGGAATCTTTTAGTCCTCTTCCAGGTTCAGGCCTTTCTCTGAAGTTGCCAGCTCCCTACTTGGGGCACTGCCATGGGGACTAGCACACCTGCCTTTCCCAAGAGGCCCTGTGTTGGACTGTTAACTTTTTGCAGGGCTTCCAGGTGTTAGTGGAGTCTGACTGGCTGGATTTTGGGCACAAGTTTGGAGACCGCTGTGGCCACCAAGAGAATGCGGAAGACCACAGTGAGCAGTGCCCTGTGTTCCTACAGTGGCTCGATTCTGTCCATCAGTTGCTCAAGCAGTTCCCTTGCCTGTTTGAATTTAATGAAGCGTTCCTGGTGAGTCCTACACCTGTGACCAGGGTGGGGGTGATGGTGTCCCAAGCCGCCTAAATGCAAGCTATCTCGGCCCTCCAGGTAAAACTGGTGCAGCACACATACTCCTGCCTCTATGGCACGTTCCTGGCGAACAACCCTTGTGAGCGAGAGAAGCGTAATATCTACAAGCGAACATGCTCAGTGTGGGCACTCCTGCGGGCTGGCAACAAAAACTTTCACAACTTCCTGTACACACCGGGCTCAGACATGGTAAGGCTACAAGTCCTTTGCTGTAGGTAGAAGAGGCTGAGTTAGTGGGGAGAATAAAAACCAAACATTGAGGGATGGAAAAGGGGAACAGCATCCAAAACCCTAGTGTTGGGCCTCTTCCCTAGGTCCTGCATCCTGTATGTCATGTCCGAGCCCTGCACCTCTGGACAGCTGTTTATCTGCCTGCATCATCTCCTTGCACACTTGGAGAGGAAAATATGGATCTTTACCTTTCCCCAGTGGCCCAGAGCCAGGAGTTCGCTGGCCGCTCTCTGGACAGGTGAGAAAAGCCCTTCTTACTCTTTCCTCGCTACTAAGAAAGCAGTAGCTACTTCCTTTCTTGCCTAAATGTTGTTCTTCTGTTTCATGAGCTATTTAAAAGCAGCTTCTTCAGTCAGTTAAGGGAGAAGCTTGGTCTGAGACTCGTGGCTAGGCAGGGTGCACTCTCTTTTCAAGGTCCTCTCTAAAGATAAGGTTAGTTACCTTCTTTCCTGGAACTGCTATCGCCCCATGTGACAGATCCAAGCAGGGGAGAGGAGAATGAAAAAGAAAGGTCTATTTCACCAAGGTTTGTGGGAATGGTGTTCTTGTTTGTTCCCTGATAAAAGGCATGAGGAGCTTGCTATCTTTGTAGCGACCTTTGCTACTTCGGGAAGCAGCTGATACTTGGGTAAGTGAGTCCCCAGCAGAGGTATGGCCTTTACTCCTTCAGAAGAAGGCTGGAGTTTAAAGCAAGATGTAAAATGAAAGTTATTTTTTGGCTGGATATTTGGGGAGAAGAGACATGGGGACTGTTTATTTATTTATTTTTTGGTACTGGGAATTGAACTCTGGACCTTGAGCTTGCCAGGCAGGCGCTTATGCCACTGAGCTATATCCCCTACCCTGGGACTGTTTAAATTATAGGAGTAATCCATGTTCCTTTTTTGAAAAGGGGGTGTGTGTTTCAGTCCAGGCATGATTGTGGCACACAGTTGTAATCCCAGCTACTCAAAAGGCTGAGGCAGGAAGACCCCAATTTAAGGATAGCCTGGGCAATTTAGCAAGACTGTCTCAAAAAAGGGCTGGGGATGTAGCTCCATGCTTCCTGAGTTCAATTCTCAGTGCCACAAATAAAGCTAAAAGTCAAACAATATAAATATAGAAAAATGAAAGTTCTTTCTCCGGATCCTTGTCCCTGTTAACATTTGGATGGGTGCCCTTAGGTGTTTCTTTATATAACTGCGTTCACACTCATACCTGAGGATCCCAGATGCAAGCTGTCTCAGCTCTCTAGGTAAAACTGGTGTAATACGCGTATTCCTGCCTCTATAATACATATGTTTTTATTTTTTGGTACCAGGAATAGAACTCAGGGCCTTGCTTGCCAAGCAAGGTGCTGTGCTGCTAAGCTACATCCCCAGCCCAACACATCTGGTTTTTTGTTTTGTTTTGCTTTTTTTGTCTTTTTGAGACAGGGTCTTGATATGCAGTTCAGACTGGCCTTGAGCTCACTTTGTAGCCCAGGCTGGCCTCAAACTCAAAAGGATCTTCTTGCCTCAGCCTCCCGAGTGCTGGGATTATAGGCTTGCGCCACTACGCCTGGCAACACATCTGTTTTTAAAGCAAAAGTTGAGTTGTTTTACATACTGATTTTAGTGGTTGCATAGTAGTCCAAAATGAGAGAACTTACTAGTCAATTAGGTAATTTCCTTTTTAAAAAATATTACAGGGAATACTTAAGCAAACTATCTGTTTATTTATCTTAAAAATCATGGTAAGCTTGGTGTGGTGGCACATACCTGTAATCCTAGCACTCTGGGACAGTAAAGTAGGAGGATTTTAAGTTTAAGCCTAGCCTAGGCAGCTTAGCAACTTAGTGAGACCCTGTCTCAAATTAAAAATCAAAAAAGAGCTGGGATGTAGCCTAAGGCAAAGACCTTAGGCTTAATCACTATAATACCAAAAAAAAAAACAAAAAACCCAAAACAAAAAAGCCCATGGTAAAATACACATAATATTTACCACCTAAGCTGGGTGTGGTGGCACATGCCTGTAATCACAGCACTTGGAAGGCTGAGGCAGGAGGATTGTTGCAAGTTTGAGACCAGCCTGGGCTACACAGTGAGCTCAGGGCCAATCTGAACTGCATAGTGAGACCCTGTCTCAAAAAGACAGACAAAAAAAGAAAAAGAAAAAAAATATATGTATGTATTTACCACCTAAGCTAGTGGTAAACCTTTTAGAGCTTTCAGTGATAATAACCAACCTACTGTGGCATGCATGCCATAGGTTTGCTCCCACTGACCTAAACCAGTTTTCAATATAGAGGTCAGCTGGGAGTATAGCTCAACAGTAGAGCATGTACTTAGCATGTAAAGCCCTGTGCTCAATCCCCAGTACTCACCTGCCTCCCAAAGAAAATATGATTTGGTAAAGTCTTCCTGCTACACACAAATATACAGATATATATCCGTGCATATATATATTTGCATTTGTGCTAGTGTTTCTGCCAAATAAATTCCTAGAAGCAAAAATGCTATGTTCAAAGGATATATATACCTCAAATTTTGATATTTGTTTGTTGGCTAAAGTTTTTAAAAGTTAAAATACAACATTATTGGTTGAGTATTATAAAGGACCACAGAAACCCAACATTATAAGTTTTTGGTCTTACGGTCAGGTCTTTTGAGCTAAGTCCATTGTCAGGGAATAGGCTTCAGGAATTCTGTGATTTTCACTTTCTCTAAAGTATGAAGAATTTGAGTATAGGCTCATGAAGTTACTTTTCCAGGCAAAGAGGCCATTACTTTTTATTGAATTTTCAGTAAGCTCCGAACCACTTAGTAATCATTGTCTTACATCAGTATCTAACATTAATTCAGTTAGTTGCTTAGAACTGAACTTGGTTTTGTGGGCTATACCAAAAAAATCAAAGATAATGATCCTACTTTAAAGAGATTTTTTTTTCAGACTGTAGGAGACAGAACAACTAGAGAACAATTCTATGTCAGCATCTAAGTAAATAAGAATATATGAGGTTCAAAGCTGTTGGACAAGTGAGTTTTTTGTTTTTGTTACTCAGTGTGGGATGAGGGGTTGAACCAAGAGTTTCATGCGTATTAGGCAAGCACTACCACTGAACTATACTCCCACCCCTTTAAAATTTTTTTTCTTTTTAAACAGGGGCTCACTAAGATGCTCAGATTGGCCTCAAACTTGTGATCCTCCTGCTGCTGCTTCCTGAGTAGCTGTGATTATAGGCAGGCATCACTGTGCACAGATATGTTTTAAAAGGGTCATTTAGCTATTTTACTCAGCAAATTTTCATGAAAGACCAGGCAGGAACCATGGCTTTTCTGTGTTCCAAGAGTATAGCCCAGAGCCTAGTATAGCATCAGTGCTTTACTAAATTCTTAAGTGAGAAATGCATGGGATAAAGGAAGTTGTGAACATGGTGACAAGGTTAGTTGAAAGTGGGCCAAAGGAAGTGAATATTTGAGAAATGTTTTTAAGAAAAAAGAATCTGTCTAGAGCCAGCAGGATTTCGGGAGGGAGTATTTTGAGGCATAGAAAGAAATACCATATAGGACCAGGTGGGCTTTTTTTTTCTTTTTTGGTACTGGGAATTGAACTCGTGACCTTATGCTTGCCAGGCAAGCGCTGTGCCACTGACCTATATCCCTGGCCCAGGACAGGTTAGTGAGGGCTTTAAACATGACAGTACAGAGTTTGTTTTGGTCCATTTGCCAGTAGTAAGTAGTAAGTTAGTGTGGGACGTCATTGTGGTCTATTGACAATGGGATTTTTAGAGAACTCTATCAGTGAGCACGGTAGTTAAAGGCACAGAGACCAGCCAACACTTGTAGTAGTTCAGATCTCAGGAGATGAGTCCCTTGAAAAGAGAAAAGATTGTATTTAGAAATTCAGTAGAAAAACCATAGGCAAACTATGGATTTGCTTGAAAGTTAGCGGGTAGAAGTTTACAATGAGGAGGCCCCAAAGTCTCTTCAAAGGCAAGTACAGGTGCCCGTTTCTGAGCTTAGATCCTACGAGACTGTTTATGCCACCATAGACATTGAAGAGATAGCCAGACATTGAGAAGATAGCCAGTTTGGGAAGAAAAAGGAAATTCAGGGAAGTTGGTATTGAAATATTAGTTGATAGCACTGGGGAAATATAGGTGGCTCAAGATGGAGAGTTGGATTGAGAGGAATGAGTGGTTTAAAGATTTTAAAGGAAGTCTCTGTAACAACCAACCTGACTTGCTTCTTTTACCTGGATCAAAATGTTCTGCTTTCTTTCTGCCTCTTCTGTTAAAGTCCAACGTGCTTTTCTATACCTAGCTCAAATCCTACCCTTTCTTTCTAGCCTTCCTTGACCATCCAAGCTGGATGAGCTCTCTTCATTTAAACTCCTCAGACATTATTGTCTACCAGCATTCATGTCTATACCAGCGTTACTGCACGTAGGAGTCAGCTGTGGGGGATGGCGGGCTATTACTGTATCATCTAGGTGAAGAGTATGTGGGAGTTATTTTTACTTTCCTTCATATGTTTGAAAGTAAAACAAGAAAAAAAAAGAAAAGTCAACTGTACTCAAAAGAAAAAGAAACCCTGATGTGGCTCAGTGGTAGAGCACATACCTAGCATGTCGGAGACCCTGGGTTTAATCTCCAGCACTGCAAAACCAAACCAAACAACAGCAACAGAATAAGTGGCCTAGTCCTCATTCTTGGCCCTTCTCATTTGGTAGGTCTCGGATGGGTCCTGGAAGCTCCTGATGCTTACCAGTGATTGGACCCTACTGTTGTTTTCCATGTAGTTGCCACCTACCAGTGGAAACTTGATGTTAGATTTTAAGCTCATTCATTCATTTCTCAAATTATTTTGCTGGTTCTGTGCTGAATGCTAGGGATTCAAGTAATATAGTTCTGCTCTCAAGGTACTTAGGAGTAAGAGCAATAATGTGTTGTAGGAAGCACTGAGCAATGTATTTTGATATGGATGATTTTATTTCATCCTCATAATGGTTTTATATGGTAGGTACTTTAACTTTCCCCAGACAAGGAACTGAGGCTTAGAGGAGTTGAGGTCACACAGCTGAAAAGTTGCCAACTTGGAATTTGATTCCTGGCTATGAGACTCTAGAGACTGTAGCCAGAACTACCGCCTTCCTGGAATTTCCTGCCATTAAAAAAAATTCCCATTATATATTGCTGGTCATGGTGGCGCATGTCTGTAATCTCAGCACTCAGGAGGCTGAGACAGGAGGATTACTGTGAGTCCAGGCCAGCCTGGGTTACATGGTGAATTCCAGGCCTGCCTGAACTATAAGAGTGAGACCGTCTCAGAAAAACTAACCCCCTCCAATCAAAAAAGTAAAAATCAAACATAGAAATATATGTAGAACATTTATTACAATAAAATTTCAAAATTTAAGTACTTAAACTCTGCCTTTAGGGAATTTTTCAGTTTGGGTTGAACTGACTGAGTCATTTGAAAAGAGGGGGCTACTCAGTGAAGTCTCTTGTTTTTTGGTGAATTTCCCTAACTTCTTACTGTTCTAAGGACTTTCAGCTGTGTTAGAGGTTAGGGTAGAGTCAGGTATAGTGGTGCATACCTATAATCTCAGTACTTCAAAAGGTTGAGGCAGGAAGATCTCAGTACTTCAGAAGGTTGAGGCGGGAAAATCATGAGGTTGAATCCCACATGGGTAACTTAGTGAAATCTTTTCTCAGAATAAAATATAAAAAGAGCAGCTGGGGAGGTAGCTAAGCTGAAGACCATGGGCTCAAATCCCAGTATAAAAAAAACCTAGGATGTCATTCTTAAAAATGTCTACTACCCACTTGGTATGTATGAATGCCCCTAGAACTCCACAAGTTTTCCTGGGGCCTGGCCAGTCAGAGGGGCACTGTACTAAGTGATTATAAAAAGCTGTGCTGAGGAAGTATGTTGTCTTAATAAGTTTGTGATTAATGAGTTTGTGATTGCTTATATATATTTTGAATCCTTATAACATCTCTGCAAGGAGGAAACCAAATGTCTCAGAGGTTAAATAACTTTCGTGAAGTCATGTAGGTAATTGTCAGAGCCAGTGTGGTCTGGCTTCAAAACCCATCTCCTTTCTGACTTACTGTGTCAGAGACAGTGGGCTACTAGTTTGAGGCTCAGGTGCAGACCTGGCTGGGATAATGAGTTAAAAGCATCTGCATGGCAAGTAAAATTATGGGAGTGGTTGAGATTTCCTAGGGAAATTGTGTAAGTTGAGGACTGATGAAAGCTGAGTGCAGATCCTGAGTTTTTGAGAATGAGGTATATGTCTTCTGCTTTTTGAAAAGTAGACATTTAATACACATTGGTTGTAATCTTAAATGTCATTATGTCATATAAATGCTGTTTTGTTTCGGTTTGGTTTTCTTGCATTGATACCCAGCCCTTTTAAAAAATGTTTATTTATATTTTGAGACAAGATCTCAATAAATTGCTCAGACCGGTTTCAAATGCATAATCCTCCTGACTCAGCCTCCTGAGTAGCTGGGGTTGTAGGCACGTGCCACCATGCCCAGCTAAATGCTGCTTTTGATACTGCTCTGATCATGACCTGATGATGCATGTTGTAGGTAGCTCCCGTTTTCTGACCCAGAGGTATTGTGTTTGTCATTCCAGGTTACCTAAAACCAGATCCATGGATGATCTTCTTTCTGCCTGTGATACAAGCAGCCCACTGACTAGAACATCCAGTGACCCTAACCTGAATAACCACTGTCAGGAGGTCAGAGCTGGCCTGGAGCCGTGGCACAGCAATCCTGAGGGCTCAGAGACAGCCTTCATGGACTCTGGAGTAGGAGGTCCCCAGCAGACTATGGGAGAAATGGGCCTCCCTTCCCCTCTACCCAGCAGCCAGAAAGACTACTTGAGCAATAAGCCTTTCAAGAGTCACAAAAGCTGTCCTCTAAATTATAAGCTGCTTAATACTGCTGTGCCCCAGGAAATGAAAAGCCACACCTCTGCTCCTGAAATCAAAGTCCTGGAACAGACCATGACAGCAGCTCCAGATTCTTCTGCCAAGGATGAACTGAGTAGGACTTTTGATGGCTCAGAGGAGCTACCTGAACACTGTCCTGAGACAGAAGCTGTCAGTGCACTCTCTAAGGTTGTTTCTGGCAAGTGCAGTGGAATCAGTGATCTCCCTGAGTCTTCCCAGGACTCCCTTGTGGGTGCACCCCAGCAGGCCCAGCTAGACTCTGTGCTAAGTGTGGCCCCCAGATGTGCTCTGGACTGTAGTCTGAGTACCCTTTGCAACCCACCGAGTACTGCCTGCCAAATTCCTCTGGAACCAAGTGCTGACTCCCTCAGCCGAGACCCTCCAGGGTATATGCCAGGTGTCTCCCGCCAGCAGCAGCCTAGTTCTGTACTGGATCTGATCCACAGGGAGGAAGACACTGGCAAGAAAGGAGGTACTAGGAATGGGCAGTTACTGGAAAACCCTCGCTTTGGGAAAATGCCATTGGAATTAGCCCGAAAGCCAGTTTCTCAGAGCCAAATCAGTGAGTTCTCTTTCCTGGGGTCCAACTGGGACAGCTTCCAAGGGATGGTGACTTCATTCCCGAGTGGGGAGAATACACCTAGGCGGCTGCTTTCCTATGGCTGTTGTAGTAAGCGCTCAAGCAGTAAGCAGATGCGGGCCACAGGGGCCTGCTTTGGGGGCCAATGGGCTCAGAGAGAAGGTGTGAAATCACCTGTCTGTTCTAATCATTCCAATGGACACTGTACTGGCCCAGGAGGAAAAAACCGAATGTGGCTGTCTGGTCATCCAAAGCAAGTTTCCAGTGCAAAGCCTATTCCACTGAGCTGCCCTTCTCCAGTGCCTCCTCTCTATTTGGATGATGATGGACTCCCCTTCCCTACGGACGTAATCCAGCATAGATTACGGCAGATTGAAGCAGGGTACAAGCAAGAGGTAGAGCAACTCCGTCGACAGGTGCGTGAGCTTCAGATGAGGCTGGACATCCGTCACTGCTGTGCCCCTCCAGCAGAGCCTCCCATGGACTATGAGGATGATTTTGTGAGTATTCTCCCGCTGCCTTCCGTGCATGTGTCCTATCCATCTAGCCTCTACCATTTGTCGGATACTTGCTGTGGGCCACTAAGTTAGCTGCTTGGGCTCTAGGATGAAAGACAGTTAGAATGATGTTCTGAGTGTTAAATAGAGGGAGGCATCAGTTGTCAGGGGCCTGGAGTACACTGAAAATCAAGAAAGGTTTTCTTGAGAAGACAGTGTCTGAGCTGAGTGGTGAAGAGTGTGTGGTATGTAGCTATGCAGACAGGGAAAGCAGAAGCACTGAAGCACTCGGTACTCCATTGGCATGGCTTCAACAAAAGAATGGATGTATGTGGGTGTATGTGTGTCTCCACAGACACACTTGTGCTGGGACTATGAAGGAGAGGTGAGTTGTGTGATGGGAAGTGACACCGGAGAATTAGATGGTGATTGGAAAGGTCAGCTTGAGAACCCTTCTTAGAATTTTGGATTTTACCTTCAAGGCAATGAAATTCTAAACCAGTGAGTGAAATGATCAGATTTGAATTTTAAGAAACCTACTCTAACAACAGGGTAGCATTTTGATGAGGCAGTTGAGACACGGTTAGGACATTTGGAATAATCCAGGTGAGAGGTGATGAGGACAATCCACAGGCTTTACTGTGCTGGGCTACCTCGGGTTCTGACACTGTAGTCCTGGGGGAGCTTCTAGGAGCCGTCTTCTCCCCCGTAATAGCTTGCTATCTACACACACATTTGCTTTGCATCTGTTAAGGGCTCTCCTAGCTCCCTCCTGGTGGAGTGGACAAGGCTGACAACTTCTTGCGACTTAAGGTGATGCTTTAAATAGGAATCAGCCAATTTTTTTTTTTTAAGGATAGATGGTAAATATTTTGGGTTGTGTAGGGCCATAGTCTATGTCATAACTATTTATTGTGCCCTTTATAGGACATTAAAACTTGATTTACAAAAACAAGGTAGATCTGGCATATGGGCCATTGTTTGCCAATGCCTATTTTAACGTATGACAAAAGCAGTAGTCTTTCGGTTTTTTGGTACAGCATATTGGTTAACAGCGTGGCTCTGAAGCCAGGATATTAGGTTTAAATCCCAGCTTTACACTTAAATCTCTTACTTTCTCTGTGGCTGAGTTTCCTTATTTGTAAAATGGGGACAATAGTATACATCCCAGGACTGCTGTTTTTTGTACTGGGAAGTGAACTCAGGGGCTCGCTTTTGCCTGGCAGGCACTGCTGAACTATCCCCTGCCCCTGGTACTGTTTTGAATAATTAAGTTCATGCATGTAAAACACTTAGAACAGTGCCTGACACACAGTGAACAGTAAATGGTAGTGATAATGATAATGTTATGTTTACCTTCTCTTCAGACATGTTTGAAAGAGTCAGATGGCAGTGATACAGAGGATTTTGGCTCTGATCACAGTGAAGACTGTCTCTCAGAAGCAAGCTGGGAACCTGTTGATAAGAAGGAAACTGAGGTATGTGCTGGGTACTTAGGAGGGACAGAAAATTTATCATATTTCTCAGAGATGAGTGAGATGCTCTCCTCCAGATGAATGACATCTTTGTAAGCAATTAGTGTGACCAAGTCACAAAGACCAGCCTTGTCATTTTTTTCCTGGGCTAGTTTCCTTGTTGCAGTGTTGCTTTTCCACCGTGTTGATAAGGACCTGGCATTTTTCCTTGTGCTTTCGTTAGGTGACTCGCTGGGTTCCAGACCATATGGCATCACACTGCTATAACTGTGACTGTGAATTCTGGTTGGCCAAACGAAGACACCACTGCAGGTAAGATGTTTCTGTGACTCATAAAGTAGTGCAGTACATATGAATAGAACTAAACTGAATCAATCTAAAAATGAAGGGATCCTTATAGGAAATACTTGTGTTTGTCCCTGATCTTTCTTTTCATTTGTTTTTGGAGAACCTTTTGATGCATACCTTCTCAGTTACTTGGCATTTCTGGCAAACTTTTTCTGCTTTGTGCTTTGGCAGAAATTGTGGGAATGTATTTTGTGCTGGATGCTGCCACCTGAAGCTACCCATTCCTGATCAACAGCTCTACGACCCAGTTCTCGTCTGTAACTCATGCTACGAACACATTCAAGTGTCTCGTGCCCGGGAACTCATGAGCCAACATCTGAAGAAACCTATTGCAACAGCTTCCAGTTGAATGCCAGAGGAGATGACCTGTCCAATTTTAGCAGGTTTGAAGGGAGGATCTACTTCAGGTGTAGTGTGGAAGGTTCCTTGGTGTGGCTCATGAAATCACAGAGCTCAAAGATACCGTCTTGAGAAATCCTCCTTGGTACCATGAGACTGGAGCAGAGGAATTTCAATTTGGCAGAGGTGCACTACTGGAGAGACCCTCACCTTGGGGTAATGGTCCTGATCCAGACCTAAGTCTGGGACCTTGATGTTGAGTTGGTGACTTCTTTATCATGGAGAGTCACAAGATTATGACTTTATAGATACTGCCTGGTGCAAAGTGACCAAACAGCAATAGAAAGGCCTATGTGTAACCAAACTCCCGAGGGATAACCAGACCCATCTCGCCACCTTGAGAAAAGCAGATTCTACTATATAAGATAGGAATTCCTATCCTATTTGAGATGAGCTCTATTCTGTACCTCTGTGCTCTGTGTCCGTGCATGAAGGCTCAGTCTTTAGAGACACTCCCTCTAGTTGCATTAGAACTGTCTGTGGAGTTTGGCTTAAGGACTGTTTTGGCAAGTGAAGGTTTCAGTGTATTTTTCACTTGGCTCATCGGGCAGCATCAGTGAATATTCGGTTTAGGGGGACAGTTCTAGGGAGTAAGACGTTTTTGGGAACAGAAGAAAACTCTGCTGGTTAGTCATGGCAAAAATCAGTTCTTTTGAGCTGTGAAGGCAGCTCTTGAGGTATGCACTGTGAAGAATGAGAAGGGAAAAGCAAAAATTATCATTGTGAAATATCTGCTGATTGTGCCCTACCCTTTGCGCCTGATTTCTCCTAGTTTGTCCTGGTGCTAACACGGGAGCACACCTTGATCCTCTCCTGGCATGAAAAGAAAACAAAGGTTTTTGTTGTTCCATTGCCCACTTCCCCCATGTTGTCTTTCCCTTGGCTGCTGCCTCCTTCGGATCACACTGCTTCTTATCCTGAACACTTGACACCTTGAGGGTAGAATTTAGTGTTTGGTTTTTACCTCCTAGAATATGCTGTTTGGTATGTGAGGGTTTCCGTACAAATGCTGCTGTCTATTTCTGTGCACTTAACAGTGGAACCCAAACAGAAGAGAAAAGCCTTGATACCAAAATTGGGAGATAAAATGTGTCCATTTGGACCAAACATATTTTTTGTTTTGATTTTGTTTTTCATCTTAATATGTACCAGTGGCACTTAACCAAAAGATCCAGTGATATAGCCATGTACTGTGGTTGGGACAGATACAGTCTCCTTGGCCTATTATGAAACCGCTAGAATTTCCTTTATATAGTTTGCTTAATCATTGGTGTATAAAAAGTAAATTACATGTAGGCATATCCTGTTTTAAAGCTATGGTGGTTGTCACTCTCACTTCTACTTTGGTATTGCTTTCTAGAAGAAAACAATCATCCCAAAATAGCTAAAACTTGCATATAGAACAAGAATTGTTATTTGCCTTCACCTTTTCTTCAGTCCTACAGAGAAGCATCTGTGCTTCTTTTATACTTGCCATGGATGTAACCTAAAAAGTTTTGGCATATTTAGGTCAGCCTAGCAGAACTTTTTTTTTTAATGGAGCTGAATAATGGAGATTTTGTGTCTGGGAAATTCCTGAGAGATCATTGAAAAAATAACAAACTATTCCTCGTCTCTGATACATAAAATTCTTTTAAGCATTTTCTCAATTATTAAAACTTACTGCCAGTCATGAGTGGCTTTTTAATTAACTTGATTTACATTGCACTTCACTCTGCCTGTTTTTTGGGGGGAGGGTGGTATAAGATTGGCAACATGGGGAGACTGTATCTGTCTACTTTGTGTGGCTGTTTTGAGGGACTGTCCCATCAGTGAATAAACTGCATGGCCTTGGAGAGAGATTCTGGGCTCTTGGCTCAGATAGGTTCATCAAATACTCCTTTCAGAGCTGTTGTGGGTGTAAGTGACATAATGTGGCCAAAAATCCAAACTGTGCAGTTGCGTTGTGACAAACATGCAATGTGCTGTAAAAAACTCAATACGGTTTAAATAAAATCTCTATATTAGTGCTGCTTTGTTGGGTCTTTTTATTTTAGTTTCTATAAAAATATGGTACTCATTGTTCTATCGGTAAGAAAAACATCTTCTGACAATTTGTTTTTAAAATGCACTCGTTTTATCAGTACAGCACCTGATACATTTGTATTTATTGATTGGGTAGGGATTTATTCATACAGATTCGGTAGAATTCTGTCCCATCTCAAGTGAGATTTCTCTTGTGTCTGAAATATCACCAGTGGCGGGTTTGAGGAAGCACACAGAACTGTACTTCAGTTCTCGTGATTCCCTTTTCCCAGACATCTCAGTGCTTATCTTACTATAAATCAACTGTCTTGAGCAAAACCTTGGCCTGAATGAGTATATTTTTAAAGATACAAAATGCTGCTATCTAAATTCAGTTCATTGGTTCAGAATATTGTACCGCCATCCCATCATTTTGATTTGGAGAGACCAGCAATTTAGCTGTTAGTAAAGTTTGGCCCTTTGTTCTCTAGAAGGACTTTCTGTCGCGAACGCAGCCTTCTGCATTCTGAATGCCACTCTGGCTGGGCTCAAGTGTCCCACCCTTCGTGTTCTGCGGTGCGTAACGGGGCTTCTTTCTTTGCAGGATTTAGAACTCCCTGGCGGGCAGTGCTCCTCCATCCGAAGCGGCCAGTTCAGGACATGGAGGGAATGCGGCCTCGTCCCCGCCGCCGTGTCGCATGCCCGCGGCCGCCAGGGAGGCACGTGGTGGGAACTCGAGGCCCCATTGGCCGTGCTGGGGCCGCCGCGGGGACTTCGCGCCAACGGTCCCGGGCCACGGCGCTGGCGGGGGGGGCAGGGCGAAGCGAAGGCCGGGGCCGGGGGGGATCGAGAACGGGGTGGGAGAGGGAGCCAGGCTCTTCGGTGCGAGGCCCAGGGCTCAGCTGGGGCCATGGAGGAGGCGCTGCTCTCCACGCCCATCAACCCCAACAACTTCCCTGCCAAGCTGTGGCGGCTGGTGAACAGCCCCCGGTACCGCTCGATCCGCTGGGACGGCCGCGGCGAGGGACTGCTCATCGACCAGCCGCTCTTCGAGGCCGAGCTCCTCAGCCCTCCGAGCCCAGGGCCGGGGCCGGGGCCGGGGGCCGCGGGCGGCGGTGTCGGGGCCGCGGGGGCCGAGCCCGAGCTCTTCAAAACCACCAACTTCACCAGCTTCATCCGCCAGCTCAACCTCTACGGCTTCCGCAAGGTGGTGCTGGGCGGGCCGGGGCCGGGGCCCGGGGGCCCGGCGGGAGACGGGCCGCTGCACCACTTCCACAGCCCGCACTTCCGCCGGGACCAGCCGCAGCTGCTCGTGCACCTCAAGAGGCTCACCAGCGCCAACAAGGCCAAGCTGGCCGCCGGCCTGGAGGTGCCCTGCCGCCCGCCCAACCGCTTCCAGCGGCTGCTCATCACGTCCGCCTCCGCCTCGGCCTCGGCCTCGGCCTCCCCGCTGCAGCACCAGGAGTCGCCTCCGCAGCCCGCAGGACCCGGGCCGGAGCCGCACGGTGAGTCCCATGGTGAGTCAGCGCGCCCCGGGCCCGTACCTGCCCTCTTCGTGGAGCAGGGGGTTCAGGGAGCAACGGCCACCGCAGAGCGCAGGGACCGCCGTTGTACCATAGAGGGGCCCAGGGCGTCGGAGAGCCTGTGCACCGCGCTCCGGGAGGGCGCGGGTCTGCACGCCTCCATCATTCCCGCACCAGGCCCTCGGTGCCTCCTCCGAAGGGCTCCCGAACATTCAGCCCTTTCTGTGTCCATCAGCAACATAAGAGACACTGCTTTCGACTTTCCACCCTTCCCCAAGGGTCGAAACCCAGAATTGAACCCTCGAGTTGGGATTGTGACAGCTAGAACCCCAAGAATTTACCTACTCCTAAAACTCCATAGTCATTTACCTCCCTACCTTCCACTCTTTCCACTGTGAACGTCTAGGTCAAGTAGTTCTTTGTTGAGGAACTGGGTCTGAAGGAAGCCCAGAGGGCCTCCTTGCTCCAGCAAGAAGCAGAACTCTGTGGGATAAAGCCTGAATGAACAAAGTCACAGTTAAGAAAACTTAGAACATTATACCATCCAAGGGAACCTGGAAAAGGTACCTTAAGTGAGTTTGACCTTGAAGAAACGTGACACTTTCCACCTGTTGGGGTGTCTAAGAAATCTTGCAAGAAGTGTTATGACAATAACCATATTTAAGGTTCTTAGTAAAATGTAGAATAATAGACAGTAATTGTGTATCTTATGGTCAAAACTATACTAATTGGTTTCCAAGATATTTCATTTGGAATTGACTAAACATTTGTTGCAGCTAATGAGAACTTGACACGTAAGGTGTGTTGTTAGACAAGTGTAGGGCAAAAATGGTTTTCTTTGTAGCTGTCAAGTTGTAGTTCAAAAGAATTTTACACATGCACAACCTTTGGATTCTTCACTAT
This sequence comes from Dinomys branickii, assembly GCA_004027595.1. NCBI lineage: Eukaryota > Metazoa > Chordata > Mammalia > Rodentia > Dinomyidae > Dinomys > Dinomys branickii. Next base: position 22,148 of record PVLD010009458.1, on the reverse strand, counting down.
TGTCTGTGATCTTTCAGAACTGAAAACAAATCCATGTATAAATCTAGTGAGTAAAAGTTCAGAAACTTTCATGATAATGAATTATTTTATGGTCTTGGTTTCTGTTCTTCTTTTTACTCTGCCACAAAGGTGAGGGTGACAATATTATCTCTTTTTAAAAATTAATTACATTTATGGGTACATTTTATTTATTTATTTATTTATTTTTCCACTAAAATAGAACCATTGACTCCCTTCCTTTTTTTTTTTTTTTTTTTTTTTCCTTTGGCGGTACTGGGGATCGAACTCAGGACCCTGCGCTTGCTAGGCAGGCGCTTATTCCACTGAGCTATATCCCCAGCCCCTATGGGTACATTTTAAATATACATAATGATCACATTCATCATAAGGAATTTGTACCTATACATGACACAACTAGATTCTTTTTTTTTTTCCCCATTCCTCTACCCTCCCTTCAACCCCCCTTTCCCTCTTTATTTATAAAAGTTTCTTTGTTTAAAGAGTCCATGATATAAAGCACTATACCAAGACAGCAACAGGATATAATAATGAGAATTAACTCTCCACCTTTAACCAGGAGAGTAGTAGAAACAGTCCCAGCATGTTAACATGGATTTAACGTAAATCTGGAAGCGGGGCATGGTGGTACACGTCTGAAATTCTGCCACTCCAGAATCTGAGGTAGAAGAACTTACAAGTTTGTGGCCAACCTGGGATGCATGGCATGCTCAAGGCTAACCTAGACTGTATATCAAAACCCTTTCTGAAAACACAGATGGGGAGAAGAGGGGAATCTCGGTTGTTTTTGGATTATGAAAAAAATTAAACATACAAACACTATGTTCAACTTAAGTTAGGTGCATTAAAGGACTAGGTTGTGTGTGTGTGGTTTTAAAGACAAAGGTCTAAGAGTTCTTTTAACAAGTTGGGAAAATAGCAGTGGCTTAGGAATGTTCTAAAGGAATTCTGAAGGAATAGTAAGTCACTTCTAGATGGTGGCCGTTCATTTTGGTGGGGAATTATATGGGGAAAGACAGAGAGAATACTGGAAATACACTCTTGGGACAAATATAACCACTTTGAACAAGGAAACATACTGTTACATAAAAACCAACTCTTACTCTTTTGTGTTCTTCGATCTCCTTTCTTCCTATTTAAACCCAGTTTTATCTTAGAAATAGAGACCATTTTAATTGGAGAAATACAAAGGCTACCTACAATCTGATTTTATCCACTTATAGTTCAGTTGGTCATCATTTTATTTATTTATTTATTTGTTTTTGTTTGTTTTGTTTTTTGAGACAGGACCTTACTATGTAGTTCAGACTGGCCTTGAACTCACAGTGATCCACCTGCCTCAGCCTCCTAAGTGCTTGGATTATAGGCATGTGCCACCACGTCCAGCTTGGTCATCATTTTAGAGATTGTTGAAAATCACAAATTTAATTCATACTTTTTCAATATAGGTAACATGCCAATTCATGTACGAGTAGGTGATTTTTATGCATTTTCTGTTTTTACCGGTCTGCCTGTTGGTCTGTGCAGGAGGACGCAAATCGACGTTATCTACACTATAGGCTTGGTTCACTAGGGAACTGTGTTACAGGTTTAGGCAGAAAGTAATTCTGTTACAGGTCCAAGAATATTGGCACAACTTGGTTTTTATTCTGTGTTCTAGGTTCTTAGTGCTCCTTTTTTTTCCCCACACCTAATTTCTATTCTGCTTGAACCTTGCCTTGATTTATTCCTGACCACACAGCTGGTTACTGATTTCCATTTTGTTTTCTGTGTTCTACTTCAGTTTGTGGTTTGAATATTCCTGTTTTACACTAGAATCCTATTTTAGAACCTGGTTCTCTTATTTAGATCCATTGAGTTAACTGTCCTATTTACTTTGCAAGAACATTCATGATAAGAAATGTGAAAAATCTCATGTTTTCTCCTTTTTAAATTTTGTTTTTAGTGGCAATTTGTTTTCCAATATTTGTCAAAACATTTAAAATAAATAGCAAGTCTGGGAAGTAGACAAACTTTCTTTTTCTCAGACCCAACAGGTTTTAGGATTCTTTCCTGCGAATTGACTAGTTTCACTTTCAAAAAAAGTATAAAATCTTTTAGAAACAGAAATCCATCCTGCCCTGTATTTCTAGAATTATGGATTGAAACATTGCCAAATGCATTTTAAAGATATTTTGGAGACACATAGATGATGTTCTGAAAGTTGGTCAGAATAGAGCCCTATGAGGTAACCCTTAACAGAAGAGTAAGGGTCGAACATGTTTTTAGTTCTTTATTTAAAAAAAAAATTTTTTTTTAAAGGGATACCCTTCTAATCCTGGCAGTATTCTAATGTTATCAACATCTAAAATAGATAGTTGACTACTACTCAGAGTTTATCATGATAGAATTATATTTTAATTACAATGTAAACTAGAATTTGAGGAATCAAGGTAGAGAATTCTTTAGCTGCATTTGCTATTGACATTCAGTTTATCCTGGAAGAGGTTAGAACTAGTAAGATACTGCATACTGAAGGCAATATTTTGGTACCTAAGGAGTCTAAGGAGAATCAAGTAGGGAACAATTTGAGATATTCAGAAACACTTTTTTTAAGTGTCTTTAGGAAAACAAAGGGTTGTCAGTGGTGAGTTCAATATGTGTGTACCGTGGATTTGCTAGTCAAGTACCATCACAAAAATTATATTTTATAATTTTATAATTATAATTAGAAAGGAAAAGTCATTTCTAAGAGCTCTATCATTTGAACACATAAGGTCTTCTAGGATTTTTTTCCCCCCCATTGGGTGAAAAACTTGATTTTCAGGGCTCTAGAATTTGTGTTGTTTAATATGTGTGCATATATTTGTTAATTCTTGGTATGAATGTTTTATTCTCTCTTAAAAATCATAAATGAATTATTTATCCTTTTTTATTACATGTTTGCAGCACATGATGATTACATTTATTTTGGAGAGTTGGTACGTTTTTTTTTTTCTGGTACTGGGGACCGAACTCAGGATCTTACACCTGCCAGGCAGGCGCTTATTTCACTGAGCTGTATCCCCAGCCCTGGCTGTCCAGTTTTTGATTGGGGCTTTTATTTTGAGGGATCTGATTTTTTAAAAAAGTTCTTTATATATTCTAAATTTAGTTCTCTGTCTGAGGAACAGCTGGCAAATTTTTTTCCCATTCTGAAGGTTATATCTTCACTCTTTTGGTTGCTTCCTTTGGTGTGCAGGAGTTTTTTTTTTTTTTTTTTTTTTTTTTTTTTTTTTTTTTTTTTGTTTTTTTTTTTTTTTAATGTTTTTTTTTTTTTTTTTTTTTTTTTTTTTTTTTTTTTTTTTTTTTTTTTTTTTTTTTTAATGTTTTTTTTTTTTTTTTTTTTTTTTTGTACTGGGAATTGAACTCAGGACCTTGTGCTTGACAGGCAGGTACTTGTGCCACTGGGTTATATCACTGGCCCTCAATGCTTTATTCTTTAAGGAAATAAAATACCAGAGAAATAGAATGAGAGATGTGTAACATATTAGTTTACTTGGAAAAGTAGAAATTTGAGTGCCATCTTTCAACATGTAGATTAGTACTTGAGTATCATACAAAGTTTTACCTTTGTTTTATAGATTACTTTAATAAAATAAATAAGAATTTGTGAACCACATAATTTAACACAGAAAACTCTTTCTTAGGAATAAGTTAGCTAGCTTTGTTTACATAAAAAATCATAATCTATGTATTTAGCCTGCAACATGTATATTCTGTTCTCATTGCCTTTTCTCTCTATTCCTTGTCTCTTTTTCCTTCCCCCACCTTTTTTTTTTCCTTTTTAGGTAGGAAAGCAAATACCTGTATCAGGTATCTGAACCTGGATAAGTGGATTTTTTTTTTTTTTTTTTGAGATGTCTGGCTGTATAATTTAGGCTAGCCGTGAGTTCACTATGTAGCCCAAGTTGGCTGTATAGTGAACTCACAGCGATCCTCTTGCCTCAGCCTCCCAAGTACTGGGATTACAGGCATGCTCCACCACTCCCAGCTGGAGATGTGGATTTTTAACAAACTCTCCCAGTGATTCAGATGTTAATTCAGAGTTTGAAAACCACTGCTGTCTGGGAAGGGTCAGTACTAAAAATACTTTAAAGAACCTTAAGGAAAATGGTTCATTGGTTTAAGGGGTGAAGGAAACAAAGTTATACTTTTTAATCCTGACTTTTCTACAAAGATATTTTTTAATTGAAAGGAAGCAAAGAACATTACATTTCTTTTTGGTTTGTGTTATATATATATTATGTATATAGTGTATATGTACGCATATATTTTTTCCAGTACTGGGGATTGAACCCAGGGCCTTTTCTCTGAGCTGCATCTCCAGCCCTTTTTCACTTTTTGAGACATGATCTTACTACATTAGTAAGTTTCCCAGGCTAAACTCAAACTTTCTATCCTCTTGCCTCAGCTTTCCAGAAGGCTAGGATTACAGACTTGCACCATGACACCCAGCTTCATATTGTAATTCTTATTTGTTATATATTTATTCTTTTATGTATATTGTGGAGTGTCTGTTCTGCTTATTACTAAAGTTTTTAAATGATTTGAAAGAAGGGATGAAAAATTAGGGAGTAGCTAATCACTGGAAAAATCTGGATCAGTCAATTGAGGTGAAAGGTAGGAAGGCTGAATCATCTGTAAAAGGTTTTTAACGTTGAATATTTAATTTAACTTTTGACTTCCTGTTATGTTTTGGTCATTTGAGTCTTATGTCAGTCATTTTGGTCTTATGTCAGTCAACTGAGAACCAAACAAAAGTTTACTTGATTATTCTTTTATGTGCAATCTCATATCCAAGATTCTGAACTTATTTTTACCAAAAGAAAACTTTTGTTGTGTTAAAATAGTTGCTAGGTGAACAGTAGATTTTTATCCTTGGTTTGCTCTATCTGGTGGTGTCGTGTAAAATTAATAAGTGTGCTTTTCCTCTTTTATGCAGGACCAGTGGCTGTAGGGCAGTTTCACCGGTCATTCCGGCGAGATAGTTTGTCTCCTTATTCCTACGTATCAACTTCATCCCACAACCACAGTACTTTCCCTCTGAAAGGTTTAGATCGGACCCCGATTCCTCCTAGAACATGGCAGAACTCCCTTGGGATGCACCCTGGACAAGTGGAGACGTCTCCTACATTTTCAGATAAGGGAGTTCCGTTTCCTGTACTGCAGAGGTTTCCGACTGAGGTTACCTACACACTACAGCCCAGCGCCACATCTGTGCACGTTCAACAAGGTCCTCAAACAATGGTCAGCTCCTCCCAAAAATACAGTAGCTACACACCCTCAGCACAGTTCTCCCAAGCCTACTATCCAACAGGTACGAGAAATTCAAGTTGACTGGTTTCCATTAGGGTAGTTTATACAGTAATAGCACTTATATTTTTTAATCTTTTTTCTTAAGCCAGGCTTTTTAAAAGTATTTTTTAATCTTTAAAAATATCTTTTTATACTTTTGTCTTTGCATTTATATTTTTAATTTCAGTCACTGTGGCTTAAACAAAAATAGTAGGAGTATGCGCCCAAGAAATTTCAAAGATTTCTTAGCAGGACACATTTTTAAACAATATATAAAATTTCATCATATTCTTAAGGATCATAAAGGTATATGTTTTTAGCGAAACTTTTGTATCCTCAAAATGTGTACCTGGACCCTTACTTTAACTCTGCTCTTAATGCAGTGTTTGTTTTGTTTTGTTTTTAACAATATTTAAAATATATTACATATTTTTATATTTTAATTTTATAGGTGAGGTTAGCTCAGAATTAAATCATTTTAATATCTCAATAATAAAGTTTAATGAAAACACGTACGCTCTGAAAATTAAATTCTTTGCTAAAATGTGGTAAATCCTGGAGTTCCTGTGATGTTCTTGTTATACAACTATGAACTGGGGAGTAACAGACAGCAGGAGAATACGGACAATGACAACTGCCCTGGAGCTCAGCCAGCCATGTTGAGGTCACGCTGGTAGATCCCAAGCTATTAACTGGGACGCCTTATGATAATGACCATCTTTTTTTTTTTGGCGGTACTGGGGATTGAACTCAGGACCCTGAGCTTGCTAGGCAGGCGCTTATTCCCCTGAGCTATAACCCCAGCTCCAATAATGACCATCTGTTTTGCATCTCAGAAAGGAAATATGTTTTCCTGGTAGGTTTTTGCAAGATAATAATCTTACCATTTCACTGAAAGTGGTTTTTACTTTGCAGAAACACCACAGCAGTGGGTATGTGTTGTTTCATCATGAATTACACTTTGTACAGAATGAGAAATGGGCCAACAGAAAGAAGGGTCAAAGCCTTCAGAAAAGACAGAAGAGAGAGCATTCTTTTGCCCTATGAATTAAAAATCTGGAAAATTCATTAATTTTCTCTCAAATTTAAATAATTTGTTGTCACATAAAAGTTGTGAATCTATTTTATCATCCTTTTTTTTTTTTTTTTATACTAGGAATCAAAGCCAGGACCTTGTGCTTGCCAGGCAGGCACCTGTGCCACTGAGCTACGTCCCCAGCCCCTTGGTCTCTATTTTATTTGTAACAAAATTCAACTATTTTCTAGCCTTTAACATCAAACCAAATATTTTTTCTATATTGGTTCATTGCAGTCTACCCACATATAGAAGCAAAAAGGATTGTTTTAGTTTTTATAAAATTTTTAAGTTTAGTGATACTATAATAACAAAACCAGAATTTAAATTAGACTGAGTTCTTTATATTTTTAGAGCTGCTACTCTTTCAGTGAATAGAGAAGGAAAAAGGGGAACATTATATGTATGGAGTAAGAATGATTTAGTACTTTTAGTCATTTTACCTGTTAGAAAGAAGAGAAAAAGGTTTACCATCTTACATAGAAAATGGTTGAGGCCTAGTATCTCTCCAGATATTTCTTTGAAGAAAAAAGTATGTGCAAAATAAATTAAAAAAAAAAAAAAAAAAGTATGTGCAATTGTTAAAGAAAGATGACTTATTTCGTGCTTATAAGTTATATAGTATATCTTTTTTGCTTTACTGTATTGGATATTGAATCCAAGGTCTTTGCACTGAGCTACATGCCTATCCTAAGTCCATTTTAAAAAAATGAGATAGCATCTAGCTAAATTCCTCGGGCTGGGTTTGAATTTATGATCCTCCTATCTGCCAGTTGAGTGCTGGAATTACAGATGTGCACCACCTCATGTGTGTAAGTTATATATCTTGAATATAGCAACAAATAGAATCATATTTTATTATTTGAGAGTTTAATTCCATATTTTATTTTCTTCTTTGAAATAGTATCTTGCTATGTTGCCCAGGTTGGCCTTGAATGGGCAATCCTTCTCCCTTAGCCTCCTTAGTTGCTGGGGTTACAGGCATGTCTCACCATGCCTAGCTCTAGTGCAGTGTTATTATTTTTATCTTGGCTGCATTTCATGTATGCATAGGAGACAGACAGAGAGAGAGAGAGGGAGAGGGAGAGGGAGAGAGAAGAGAGAAGAGATAGCCCAAATAGACATTCTCCCACATCCTCTCCTTTCACCAATGTTTCCCTTTCCTTTCCTTTTATTAAACTTCTAACATCTCAGTAACTTTTGGCGAGTTGAAAGTTGGAAGGCTTGTATAGGGAGATGGAGAAATGTGCCCTGATCTTTTAATCAGAATTTTGGAGGTACTTTCCTATGGAAATATCAGATATAGAGGCTAGATATCATATTACTATCATCTGAAGGTACAAATGGTTATAGTCTGGATTTTTTTATGGAAAAATATATTCCAAGTTCCAAGTAATCCTTGTAGAAACTCCAAATTCTAAATTTTATGAAAACCACTTCTATATATTGTTCACCAGAAAATGCTCCAACTAATATTATTTATTCATTATGGGAATCCCCGGTACCGGGAAAAAAAAAAAAAAAGGCAAGTACTATTCATTATGGGAGCTGGGGATATAGCTCAGTGGAATAAGCACCTGCCTAGCAAGCGCAGGGTCCTGAGTTCAATCCCCAGTACTGCCAAAAAAACCAAAAAAAAACAAAAAAACCCCCAATATTCATTATAGATATACTATTTGTTTAATTGCTATGATTTTGGATTTGTTACTGAAAAATATTTTAGCTTGGTTGGAAACTTATAAAGTGAAAATTGTCAGGCTGGGCACACTGGTGGCGCACGCCTGTAATTCCAGCACTTGCAAGGCTGAGGCAAGGAGGATCACTGTGGGTTTAAGGCCAGCCTGAGCTTCATAGTGAGTTTAAGGACAGCCTGAACTGAATTACATAGCAAGACCCTGTCTCCAGGGGAAAAAAAAAAAAATCTCTGCCAAGTGTTGGGATTACAAGTGCGCACCACCACACCTGACTCTTGTTATATATATATATATATTTTTTTTGTTCCCTTTTTAATAGGGATAATTGAAGTTACTATAAATTTTCTGTGATTATGAGAGTAAGAAATATGATCTCACAATGACTTCTAATATATATGGTCATTCTGTGATATAAAGTAGTCAAAATTGCTTTGAACATTCTGATTTTTTTTTTTTTTGTAGTACTGGGGACTGAACCCAGGGCCTTCATGCTGAGCTATACCCTCAGTCCTTTTTTATTTTTATTTGGAGACGGGGGTCTCACTGAATTGCCCAGGCTGGGCTTGAATTTGGGATTCTCCTACCTCAGCCTCCTGAGTGCTGGGATTATAGGTGTGTGCCACCATGCCTGGCTTATTCAGAAATATTAATATAAATTTAAAAACTTATTGTTAAGTATAAAAGACCTGCTGTGGAGAACAGTGCTATAAAAATACTGCACAAATATTTTAAGTTCTGTAGTTATGGGTGAAGGAAACAGAAAGTAAGTGCAAAAACTGAATCAATATTTAATGAGTATCTATTTATGAACAGCATTACAAATGACTTTCCTAGAGTTAAAAAGAATATTGCTCTCAGAGGCAAGGTAATAATCAGTCTTAAATTCATCTAAGCCATAATAAAAGGACTAATTTTGGCATAGAGGTCATATTCATTCCTTTCAAAGTGAACTATGGGATGAGGTTTGGATCCAGTTTTAATAAAATACAGCACTGAACTTCATTAAAAAATTAGTTGTGTTAAAAATAAACTTGGGGGCTGGGGATATAGCTCAGTGGAATAAGCGCCTGCCTAGCAAGCGCAGGGTCCTGAGTTCAATCCCCAGTACCGAAAAAAAAAAAAAAAAAAAACTTGGATCTGGTCTTAAAATAGTATAACGAGTGAATTTTGAATTTCATAATATTTAATAAATTCTTAATTTCTCTAGTAAAGCCAGACTATTGAGACTAGTAAATTGCTATCAGACTGACTCAGAAAATGACTCATCAGAATATCCTTGTCCTTTTCTTGAAGTGTCAGTTTTCCTTGCCTAGTGTTTACATTTTTTCTATTCTGATCTCTCTTTTAAAGATAAAAAAGCTTTTTATCCAGTATTTGTTGACTCCTTTTAGTCTTGCTGTATCTAGAGCAAATTTTTTCTCTGATGTTTTGTTTCCCACCTATGATTTAATTTTCTTCTTTTATTAAAAAACCCTTTGAGCTTGGTGTGGTGGTACATGCCTATAATCCCAGCACTCTGGAGGATGAGGCAGGAGGATTGCTGTGAGTTTGATTGAGGTCAGCATGGGCTACAAAGTGAGTTCAAGGCCAGCCTGATCTGCATGATGAGACCTTGCCTCAAAAAGACAAAAAAACCCTTCATTTTAGACCTTTTTGTTTTACTCATTCTCCACTATGTAGCTGAACATACATAAAATTCACACATGCATATTTACATAGAGGGTCCTATGTTGAGGAATTTTGAGGTTTTTTTTTCAGCATTGGAGGTGGAACCCAGGGCCTATGCACCAAGCTGCATTTTTTTAAAATTTTGAGACAAGGTCTCACTAAGATGCTGAATTTCCCAAAGTGAGCTAAAATCTGTGACCCTCCTGCCGTAGCCCCCGGAGTGCTGGGATTACATGTATCAGCACACAGCCCTGGAGTACTTCTTTCCTTTGACTAACATTATAATGCTGAGTTGACTCAAAATCTGTTTTCTTTTCAAAGTTACATTTTAAACTGAAAGTAGTGATTAACAAATTATAGCTGCCTTTAATCTCATATTTTATAGTTTTATTTATTTATTTATTTATTTATTTTTTGGCGGTACCAGGGATCAAACTCAGGACCTTGCACTTTCCAGGCAAGCCCTTATTCCACTGAGCTATATCCCCAGCCCTAATCTCCTATTTTAACAAATACTTATAACAATTGGTATGATCAGATACTGTTTGTTTGTTTGTTTTTATGGTACTGGGGATCAAACTCAGGACCTTGCTCTTGCCAGGTAGGTGCTTATGCCACTGAGCTGTATCTCCAGCCCAATCAGATACCGTTGTAAGTAGTTTTCAAATATTTATTCATTTGATCCTCATAATAACCCTATGAAATAGGTAGTGTAGTTAGCCTCATTTTTTAATAGATGGCAGGACTGAGGCACAGCTGTTAACCAGAGGCTGGGAAAGAAACCCAAGCAGTCTGGTTCAGGGGTCCATTCTTTTGGCCACTATGCTTTGTTAGTTTCCTGCCTCTCATAAAGAGGCTTCTTGGGGGCGTTGTCCTATTTTTCTTTTGAGAGAATCTTCTAGCTTACCTGTCCACCAGAGTTAGTTATTCCCAGATAGACAATCCAGACACTGAAGGAGCAGTGTACCCTTGTATGCAGCTGGTGGCATTAGGACTGCTCTGGGTTGACTCCCTCTATCCAAACAGGAAACGTACTTAAACTGCTGGCATGAGAGGTCCAGTCTAGGGACTCTGGGAACTGGGGCTACCTCTTTTTATTTCCGTATCCTCTGTGCCTAGCAGGGCTTCCCATTAAGGGGCCTCTGGTAAATAATCTCTTGGGTGGGAGGGTCTTTGTAGTCAGCCATCTGACGTGGCCTTCAGTCGGTTATGTCACGCTGCCTTAATTTCCTTTTCTATAGAGTAGCGATAATAGTTTGGGTCTGGAACTCAGTGAGCTAATGTGTGCATACCAGTTTTATAAAATTTGAAGCACTTTACACTTAAAGTATAAAATGTTTAAAAGCTGTCTTAAATAAGCCTATATATTAGCACTTTAAAAACTAAGTAATTTATAAGAATATATACCAGGGTATACATGATATTTTTATTTTTCATTGAAAAACATATCCTATAACTTAACATTTTTTATGAACCAACTTTTGGACAAAGAAGGTTGCACAGGGGCTGGGGATATAGCTCAGTGGAATAAGCGCCTGCCTAGCAAGCGCAGGGTCCTGAGTTCGATCCCCAGTACCGCAAAAAAAAAAAAAAAAGAAGGTTGCACACTCAAGGCCTTGTGTATACTAGGCAAGCCCTCTACACTGAGCTATGCCCTAGCCAAGTACATTCAAAGTCTAAAAGTTTGACTTGATGCCTGGTGTGATGCGGAATACCTGTAATCCCAGCACTTGGGAGGCTGAGGTAGGATGATCACCATTTCAAGGTCAGCCTGGGCCAACCTGAACCCTGTCTCAAAAAAAAAAGTTTGACCTTTAGGCTTCTAATTCTCATAATGTACACAAAAAATATAGACTTATGGAGTTATAAAAGCTTTCCAATGCTGTAGTGCTCAGGTAGCCTGCTTCTCTGAAGAGACCTAACTTTGTACTTATGGAAAAGGGCTGAGAACCAGGAACTTTTTTAGTTGGCAGGATAAACAAAGCAAAAGTACAGTTAGACGTCACTCTTTTTATTGTTGTAAAACATATATAACGTAAAACATACCATTTTAACTATTTTCTGTACCATTAAATATATTTGCCACCAGCACTATGTATCTCTAGAACTTTCTCCATCTTATGGGAAACCCTCTGCCCATGAAATGCTATTTCCCCATTCTCTTCCCTCGGCTCTGGCAATGCCATTCTGGTTTCTATTTCTAGCTAGGCGTGGTGGTGCACGTCTGTAATCTCAGCACTTGGGAGGCTGAGGCAGGAGGGTCACTATGAGTTCAAGACCAGCCTGCATTAAATAGCCAAACCCTATCTCCAAAAAACCAAATAAGGCTGGGGATATAGTTCAGCAGCGCAGCATCTGCCTGGCAAATGCAAGGTCCTGAGTTTGATTCCTAGTACCAAAAAAACCAACCAAACAAACAAAAATCAGTTGACTACCACTGTCTTTATGAATGTGTCTACTCTACATACCTCATAGAAGTGGAATTGTATAATATTTAAAAATATACCATCTTAACCATTTTTAAATGTATGATTCATTGGCATAATTACAGTGACAATGTTGGGCAACCATCACCGTTATTTACAAGACTTTCATTGCCCAGGTGATATAGCTCAGTGGAATAAGCGCCTGCCTGGCAAGCACAAGGTCTTCAGTTCAATCCCCAGTATGGCAAAAAAAAAAAAAAGAAAAGTATACATTTTTAGGGCTGGGGATATAGCTCAGTGGAATAAGCGCCTGCCTAGCAAGCGCAGGGTCCTGAGTTCAATCCCCAGTACCGCCAAAAAAAAAAAACAGGGTCCTGAAGATTTTGCTGTCCATTGCCCAGGTGAAACTACCCATTTAAGCAATGGCTTCCCATTCTTCCTTCCTCCCAGGCCCTAATAATCGCTAAATTACTTGCTGTCTCTACAAATTTGACTAATCCAGGAACTTACCTTGAAATAAAATTTACTATTTTTTCTAGCATTTATTTTTTAGGTAGTTTTTTAGAGTTGACACAGTACTATCCTGGAATAGATTCAAATTCAAAATATTTCAGTTACATATTTAAATTAGAATAAAATATATAAACTTGTTTGCCTCACTTAAAGTGAGAGTAATAATTCTTAATAATTTGCGCTTTTTTATTATTTAGAAAAGTTTTAAAATGTTGGCCACTAGCCCAGAGCTCAGGTGCATACCTGTAATGCCAGCTGCTTGGGAGACTGAAGCAGGAAGAGTGCAATTTTGAGGCCATCTTGGAAAACTTATTGAGAGCATTTCAAAATTTAAAAAAATTTTCGAAAGAGCTGAGGATATAGTTCAGTGGTATAGTGCTTGCCTAGTATGCATGAAGTCCTGGGTTCAATCCTCAGTGTGGCCATCAAAAAATTATATTCTACCTGAGGTGGGTTTCTGTTCATTATTTATACTTTTTCCTTTTTCGTGCAGTTTAATGCCTGAAAGTGAAACTGCCTTCAGGAAGATAAAGGTCTTTATTTTTCTTTTCCTTTTTCAGTATTGGGGAATCTACTGCAGGGGTGTTCTACCACTGAGGTACATCCACATCCCTTTTTCTTAAAATTTTAGAGGCAGGGGCTCACTAGGTTGCTTAGGCTCACCGTAAAGCTGCAGTCCTCCTGTAGCTAGGATTATGGCTACTACATGTGCTATATAATCTGGTTTAAAAGATCTTTTTCAGATGAATATATCTTAAGACACAGTGATAAACTCAGCATATAAATGTTAGTGTTTTCATTAGGCACAGTAGGTTAATTTGTCATATACTAAGTACATAGTTAGATTTCTATAGCTAGGTTTTTCTATTCAGTAAGCTTACTAATATCTTTGTTCTGTTTTATTGTGTGTACAAAGTGGGACTGCACTGGTAAGGAAATGACTATTGAAGAATCTTTTGGGACTTTAATCTATTAAAGTTCTCTTTTTCTTCATAAAGGTAGCTTTCTACTTTTCATGTATTAGTGGATGCTTTAAAGAACATTCACTGTTTTGCTATTTTCTCACAAAGTCAGCTATCTATATCTTAACATATTCTTTGTTCTTTTAGCTTATTTCTCCAATAAACTTACTTTAATATTTTTACAATCTCAAAATGTGTATCTTAATAGAATCAGCACTTTGAAATATCAGAAAAATAAGTGTAACCCGTTTGTTGACTTATTTGTGATTGAACACTGTTTTTCCCCACCTACCCTGATGGAAGGACACCTGCGGCTCTGACTGCCGCTAGGGGGCTGGGTTTTCTTTGTTATTGCTCCGGAAAAAATGCTCCTCATTTTTTTCACTTTTGGGACACCCTGCTTGGTGTTTATTTATTTGAATTCAATTTATTTCCCAGGATATTTATGTTTGCAAATAACTTAGGAAGCTGGGGATCTAGTTTGGTAACAGAGCACTTGCCTAGCTTGTGCAAGGCCCTGCATTCAATCCTCAGCACAACAAAACAAACCAGAAAAGTCAAAAAACAAAAACTCTTGGGAAATCAGATTCAGATAAAAAACATTTAATTGTATATTTGAATAACTTCCAAAAGATCAAGTGTAGGAACCTGTTTGCCTGATCTGTGTTGGAAATGACAACAACTTGAATTTTATGTGACAATTAGTAATACTGTATATATTTTTTAAATCACTAAAATTGGGGAGCGGAGGTAAAAAGAATTAAGATGTGTTATGTATATGTACCAGTTTTTCATCATGAATCATTACATAATGCAAACATGTACTAATAAAAATAAATTTTTTTTTGTTTGTTTGTTTTTTTGAGACAGGGTCTCGCTATGCAGTTCAGGCTGGCCTGGAGCTCACTTTGTAGCCCAGGTTGGCCTTGAACTCACAACCATCTTTCTGCCTCAGTCTCCTGAGTGCTGGGATTATAGGTGTGAGCCACCACGCCCAGCTGTAAAAATAAATTTTTAAAAAATCACTAAAATTGTTAAAAACCATGTTACTCAGAGAAGTTCAACCCTTATATTTATATCTGAACTTGAATTCTATTATTCAGTTTTTCTGTGTGCAAAATTTAGTGTCTTAAATTGCACATGATGTGTAAAAATATGTATTTTCTTTTTTTTGCCATGTATCAGGGTCTCACTATGTAGGTCAGGCTAGCCTTGAACTTGCTTATGTAGCCTAGGCTGGCCTTGGATCATGGCGATCCTCCTACCTCAGCCTCCCAAGTGCTGGTATTACAGGCGTACGCCACTACGCCCTGCGCATGAGGTTACTTATTTTGTAAAGTAACTTCATCTGATTGTGTTTAGTTGATACATGTAAATCATCTACCACTGTGCCTACGGAATGCTAAGTACTCAGTACATGCTATCCTGTTTAATACAAAGATGTGATATTATAACTGATTCTCATTTGTACTGGGGAGTCTCAGAGAGACTCAACCTATTAAGACTGACTGTATCTGTAGCTGGATATGGTGGTGCACGCCTGTAATCACAGCACTTGAGAGGCTGAGGCCTGAGGATTGCCATGAGTTTAAGGCCATCTTAGGCTGGCCTGAATTCCATAACAAGACCCTGTCTCAAACAAGCAAATAACCAACCAACTAAACAAAACAACTGCATCCGTTACTAGAATGGAACTATTCATGGTGTCCTACCTATAAACGGAGAGTTTGGAAAACGTATGTGTTGGTTCAGTTCCCATTGGCGCCACCAAAAAATTATTCCTTTACCTGAAATAACGGCCAGTAATTTTTACTGCTTGCTAAACTGCCATTACTATTCTAAGTGCTTTATGGCTTTAGGATCCATAAACCTAACCACTTGACTAAATGGCTAAAATATTTTTTGCATATATTTATTCCAGGTGCATTGTTTAAGGGTAAGAATATTGAGAGGATATTTTGTACTTATTTACTGTTACAAAACACCCCCCACAAGGTTGTTACAGCTCAAAAGAATTGAAACAATTATTTAGGAATGCCAAATATATCCTGATACTTTTGGTAAAATGAAATTACTTTCAATAAGAGTAAATGTTTGGTTAGAAAGGTAACACAGTGTTTAGGTGCTGAAGAAACAACTAATGAAAGAAGATAGGACCATTTTAAAATTTATTGTATGACCATGTTATTTTCAACAAATAATACCACCTCGTTGGACTAAATCTAGTTGATTTAGACACGTAGGGAAGTTCTTTGGGGTTCTTTCCATGTTGAGAGGGGCCGGTGCTTTGCGTGCTGTAGAGTGTGTTCTGCTTGATGGCGTATCTGCTTGAATGTGTTCCAGCTGTGCTGCAGTGCTGCTCTCCCCCGACCCATGTGGACGCTCTGAGTAGTTGTGTCGCTCCCACGGCCTCTTCCTATGCACACTGCAACTACTTCCAGGTGAGACTGTGGGCTCACTATGCTTCCTGTACAACTGCTTCATGTACAGTTTCAAAGTGTAATTTACATTAATGAGTAACCAGAGATAAGATGAGGATCACAGGCTTAGCTTTCTCAGTTCTTAATAAAAGGAGCAGCGGTATAAATGATGTCTGAGTATTGTTATCGGCTAGCATTGTCCGGTAGAGTAGTCATTGCCCACATGTGGCATTTTAAATGTAACAAAATTAAATGAAATTTTAAGCCAAGCATGGGAGTGCACACCTGTAATCTCAGTACTTGGGAGGCTGAAGCAGGAGTATTGCTGTGAGTTGAAGGCCAGTCTGGACTACATAGAGAGTTCAAGGCCAGCCTGAACTACAAAGTAAGTCCCTGTCTCGAACCACCCCCCAAAAAATAAATAAATGAAATTTTATCATTCATTATTAGTCACGCTAGTCAATTTCAAGAGCTCAGTGGTCTCATATGGCTAATGGCTACCAAATTATATAGCATAGAAATAGAACATGTCCATCATTGCTGAAAGTTATTTTATACAGTGGCATAAGTGCCTGCCTGGCAAGTGCAAGGTCCTGAGTTCAATCCCTAGTACCGCCAAAGAAAAAAAAAAAAATGAGGAAATTCAAGTCTGGTGCCCTTCAGCCTTAGCCTGCATGTTATAAACACTGTGCTTCAGATGTCATCTTTTAGGAAGTGATTGTTCTGATTTAAGTGTTTTATATTGCTATTTTTAGATGTTTTTTTGAGACAGAATTTTGCTAAGTAATGCAGGCTGGCCTTGAACTCATGGTGATCTTCCTGCCTCAGCCTTCTGAGTGCTGAGATTACAGGCATGGTTGAATTGCTTTATTGGTTTGCATTGCTATTTTTAGGATAAGAATAAATTCTGTGCTTTATGCTGTAATTGCTACATTGGAATTGCATATCTTGCTTGTATAATCATGTAGGTCAGTGACAGTGAACCTTTTAGAGCTTTCAGTACTAACAAACAGCAAGCTGCTATAGGCTTGTGATAGGTTTGCTACCACTGAGTCTGACATAGTTTCAGTACTTGAGGTATAGGGGTGTGTGTGCATGTGTGTTGCTGGGAATCAGACCCAAGGCCTCCAACATGCTAAGCAGGTGCTCTACCTCTGAGCTACACTCTCAGCCAAAGAGAATATTTTGCTGATGACATTAAATTGCTCAGAAGAACATTTTTAAACTGGGTGTGGTGGCACACGCCTGTAATCCCAGCATTTGGGAAATTGAGGCCAGAGAATTACCAGTTTGAGTCCAGCCTGTGCTATATAGTAGTTCAAGGCAACAGTGAAATACACAGTGAGATCCTGTCTCCAAAAACAAAAACACTCAAAAAAGAACACCCTTTTCAAAAAGCCAATGTGCATGGGAAGTAGATAGTTGGACTGTTGTTTGAAGTAGACTAAGAGGATTTAGGAGGCCATCTTTCATGGCCAGTACCATCCAGCAACATACCCTATCAGTTCTTCACTGGAAGGCCACATCTGCCCCACGATTACATGTTCGTGTTTGTAGACCCAGACATTCTCTCCGTGGATTATACCGGAGACACTCTGATAGTATTTAAAACATTTTCACTAGGTCAAGGAGATAGCTCAGTGGTACAGCACCTGCCTGGTAAGCACAGGGTCCTGAGTTCAATTCCCTGCACCAAAAAAAAATTTTTTTAACTATAGAAACAGTATATATTTATTTTTTGGAAAATATAAATAAGATATAACATTTAAAAATGGGAAGAAGAGACACTTTCAGATTCCATTCTGAAAATCTGTGCAGTTTTGTTGAATCACAGGTATTGGCGATGTATTACATGAAGGGTCAGTATATTATTGTGGTTCAAAGCAAAAGATCTAGAATCAGGCAAACCTAAGCTTGAAACCTGGCCCTGTCACTTACTTTACTGCCACTTTGAGTGAATTAGGAAGTTTTTCTGGACCTCCTTTTTATCATTTAGAAGTTGAGATGATCACATTTCACAGGACTCTTGTAAGGATCGAAAGAAGTAGTGTATATAAAGCTCTTTGCATGTGCTTGTCATGTAGTAAGGGCTCGATAAACGATGCTATTGGCTATAGTGGCTTGATACTTATGCTATTTAAATTTACATTACTTATTTCGCATTTGTTACCTATATCTCACTGACACAATCTTTGTAATATGTTTGATAATATCAACTCATTGTATGTTTTATTTAATCATAATTCTATAGGTTATAATCTGAGATAAACATTTAATGCCTACTTTTTAAAATAAATTTATTGATTTGTATAAATCCTCTTTTAAACTTGTTTCCTGAAAGTGGGGACAATAGTATCTGTTTGCCAAGGATGTGATGATTAAATGAAATTATTATTTTTGTGTGTGTGTGGCTATCAGGAATTGAACTCAGGACCTTGCGCTTGCCAGGCAGGCACTTGTGGCACTGAGCTACATCCCCAGCCCTGAATGCCTACTTTGTACAAAGCATTACCATATGTATAAAACAATATCACTTAAAAATACATATCTAAAAATGATGGCTAGTCTAATCTATTGCTTTAGGGTTTTTTTGTTTTGTTTTTGTTTGTTTTAAAGATGGGGTCTCACTATCTAGCCTAGGCTGCCTTCAAACTCAGGATGATCTTCCCGCCTCAGCCTCCCAATTTATTGCTTTATTTTAAAAAATATCTCAGTAACCCAGGGACGTTTGACATTCTGTCCATTTTTTCCCAGATCATTTGGTAAACAGGAAAGATTTATACAATCTGAAGAGAAACCAAAGTATGCCCCAGATCATTTGGAACAGAATATCAGTACTTTTCCCTGAATCTATAGACAGATTAGTGAATTTATGAGCATCTCCATTTGAAAAGTCCTTACTGCATTCCATGATAAATGAAAGCAATGTTTCTATCTAAGAGTCCTTTTGGAAAATTTTGATATATAGATATTTTACCTGCAAGTAGGTATTTGAGTTGATTTTGTATACTTGCCCTGAAAATTAGTGGTCTACTTCAGTGTTAAATTTAATATAGTGGTTGATATATAGTTGGTGCTAAGTAAAAGTGAACAGTACATTTGAAGGTACCATTGCTAAAAAGTAGATTAGCATTCAGATTTTCTTAGTAAGCTTTAGGTTTAATCTTTGATGTTTAGCGTTCATCAGCCTAAATGTTGTTGCTTTCCTCCTTAATCTTATATTTGATTTTCTATCCAAACAGTCCTATTTTCTCTTTTCCCAGAATCCTCCAACGCAGTCCTCCTATCCAGTTGAATTTCTGTCTTCTAATTGGCCTTGCAGTGCTACTGATGAAAATAAAAAGACAGAAGTAAACCTGGAGGCTGTCTTTCAGATAGTAGATGAGTTGCATTCCTCCCCTAAATTGGAAATGGTAAAGGTGGAGCCTGTTGAGAATCAGTGCCCTACATCTCAGTCTAACAGAAGCCAACTTATCCTAGCTAATTCAAACAACAGCAACCCATCTTCCACAAGCCAGGCTAGCCAGCTGGAGCCACTTACTCCTGTAGGCTCAGATATTACATCTTTTGTGGTTGGATCAGAACAAGCAATTGCCTGCTCTCTGCCGCAGTCACCTGAGTACATCTATACCATCCACACAGCCCAGCCTGTGGAAGATAGTGCAATGCAGGAATCTGCAGCCATCCAGCAAGCTCACGGCAAACTGAAGGAGCAGCTAAGCCATAACCCATCTCCATCTTCAGTAGTATTTTTGCAAGAAGGGCTGCCGTTCAGCATGCATCAGGTAAAGGTATAAACAGAACCATCCTAATAATTCTCAATGTGTTTCTCGCCAAGGGCTCTTTGAGTGGGAGTTTGTCTAGATTTTACTTGGGTAATTCCAGTTCACTGTGCTTTCCAGAATGGTCATGTCTCAGAGGTTTTGCACCAAAGATTTAAAAGAAGTTTCTGTAACCCCTAGGTATCCTTTCATTATGTTATGGTCTGAAGTGAACCTCTGGAAAGGCCAACTGATAGAGCACTGTGGTGTAAATCTTATTTTCAGGTTAAAAGCATCCTTTGAGTTTTGCTTCCTAAATTAATTTAGCTGGTCTAGGTATGCCTGAGTGTAATTCCACTACCAGAAGGTTTGGCTTGTTTGACAGATGCCTTTCCTAGGCATCTGTACCTGGAGGTAAGTGTCTGTGTTGAAGTCGTTCCTTGTTTCGTTATAGCACCACTGAATTCTAATGGTGAATATACCGTGTTCCAATTTCTGATTTGTGCTTGTATTCCTAAGGCAAAGTTCTCACTCGAAGTTGAGGGAACTACTTAGAAGGTAGAGGCTAATTCCTTTCTTTCTGTTAATATATGACCAGAAAAGGAATAAACTTTAATTCTAAATAATTAAAAGTACATCAAAAGTACATCCAAATTAAAATTACTTTTTGTGAATTAGAGCAGAAGTTCTTTTTTTGTTTGTTTGTTTGTTTTTTGAAACAGGGTCTCACTATGTAGAACCAGGCTGGCCTTCAATTCACTCTGTAGCTTGGGATGGCCTCATACTCACGGCAAACCTCCCACCTCAGCCTCTCCAGTGCTGGGATTACAAGCATGTGCCAGCAGTACAGTAGAGGTTCTTAAAATAATCTTTGGCTGGCTTTTGTTTTGTTTTTGGCAGCCTTTTAAATTTTAATTTTAAATTTTTAAAATCTAAATGTTTTAAGATTTCTATAAACCTGTCATCTTTAAGCCTGACTATAGAGACCTGGTATATTATGTTAATATGGAAATTCAGAAGACAAAAAGATAGGCTCCTTATGTTTTAAAAATGCCTATAGAAAGAAAATAAAATTTGTCTTAGTTTATTCATAATCACATCTGAAATACTGAATTTCATATCTTAAAATTGTATCCATACAATTACTTTTTCTATATTTCTCTCTTTAGATGTACTTTTTTTTTTTTTCTTTTTGAGACAGGGTCTTGATATGCAGTTCAGGCTTTCATTGAACTCACTATGTAGCATGAGCTGGCCTTGAACTTGTGGCAATCATCCTGCCTCGGCCTCCTGAGTGCTGAGATTACAGAAGTGTACCACTATGTGCACCCAATTCTTAGTATATTTGAACATTATAGCCATTGGAAGCTGTGTTTTAAACTTTATTTTATTATATAGTATTATTTAAAATAAATTTAAAGAGAAATGAAGTATTTCAGAAGTTGGTCATCTTGACAAAGTATTTCATATTCCAAAGAAAATTTAGGAACCCAAGAAAGAAACTTATTTTATAAATAGGACAGATACAGATTATACACACACACACACACACACACACACATATATACTCATGTATGCTGAAGTTTATACAATTTTGGCAGCCTCTTTAAAGCAGAATACAAAAATTAGTCAGTATCCCATGGACGTTGTCCCACTGGATGTATGTGGACATCACAGTCCCACCAACCAGGAGGGGACATGTGATAGAATAAAAGATGGTAGTCTTAACCAATCATATTTAAAATCTTATTTTTTTAAGTTAAAAAAAAATCAAACCTCATTTAAAATTTTCCTTTGCTCATAAGTAAATATTTTAGCTCTCTGTTTTAGTGGTTTGAGTATGGGGAAATGTACATTTTACTACCAGGTATGTAGTTAATTCAACAAAATCAAAGTTAATAACGGTGAAAAGCTTTATAAGCATATTTGTTGGATCATGTTTCTATCGTAGAACTCTTCTGATAAGCTATATTAACTTTCAGTAGATTTTTGGGAGAAATTTCAGAATAATAAGTGGGTTTATATTTTAGGTGGATGCCAGTATAAAATGCCAGACCAATCCACCGGAGAATATCTTGCCTTCAGAACAGATGGGATTCCTCATTTCAGAAATTGGGCCTGCTAGCAAGCCTAGTAAAGACACAGGTTTACCCACTCCAGCCAGATACAGAGAGCGGAGAAGCAACTCACAAGGAAAGTCCCCTGGTAAGGATTATACTTTTAAGATCTAGTATTTACAGCTTTCCTGCCTGGCTGCCTGCCCCTCCCCCTTCCCTCTCCCTCCCCCTCGCCCTT